>JZLH01S0635962.1:5644-18347 GCA_001188425.1 Eucidaris tribuloides | reverse complement strand
TCCCACATCTAGCAATCTACTTTGATTTGTACTCTATAAGTCATGATAGAGATTCTTTCGATAAAACAGTTTTTTCCCCTTGATAACGAAAATGAAACAAAATCTATTGTGTCCTCATTGTGTAAGTCTATATATGGTAGTCGCATGATTATACTAACACAAGGACGCACACACAAAGACACACACAAGTCCACACACACACACACACACACACACGCACACACAAAGACACACACAAGTCCACACACACACACACACACACACACACACACACACCCTGATTAATACATGCATATTGGTAGATATACATGTATCACTCAAATTAGATTGATTATTGAGTAGACATGAATACATGTAGATATACGGTGCACCATAAATGTGCTCATATACTGTATACATATAGAGTATTTCAATTTTTTGACCATTTAGGGTAGGTATATTGTGTCTTTAACGTAACAACTTTTTCGCTATTGTTTGTATCTTGAAGATACTGCCAAATCAACACAAATATCTTAACGTAAAATAGTAATTAATAGCAACGAAATAGAGCACATTGCACCCAAGATTGCATTTCATATTATAAGATTATGGGAATTCATATTTTTTTTTATTTAAGTAGAACTTTGATGTCTGAGATGTAGACCTCAAATGATATTCAAATGAATACAGAACATAGCTGAGAATGCAAAAGTCTTGAAAATAATGCCCGTCCAATATATGTCAAGATATAAATGGCTTGTTCAGTCTAATTGAATGTGGTAAAATTGATCAGTAGTAGTATTTAAAGCTCTTACTGATCTTTTGTAAGTGTATTTTGTCAAGTATTCGTTTGAAAAATTATTACAGATTTTTTTTGTGTTGGACGTTATTGTCAAGCAACGCCTTTGAGAAATAATTTACTGACAATCCTTAAAACCCCCTTGTGCCCCGTTACGCGTAACTGGTCATTTCAACAATTTTATTACCGTTAACCACGTGTTAAATTTCCCACTTAATTACGTCAATGAAACGTAAATAATGTGATAAATTTAGTTTATATGTTCTATATACCGTATACCAATCTGAAAACAAACAATGATAATGAAGATAACACGACAACGTAAAATATGACCACGTGTACTTTGAGATACCAAAATAGTATTAATGTAAACACGGATTTCTTCTTCATGACGCGTATATCGCATTATAGGCAGATCAGGGAACGTAGGTTTTCTAATTTATTGCATTTTGAAAACACATTATGCTGACAAATCCACATGCAGCTTGCCCCAAGGTGTAAATGAATTTGCTATTTCACGTGGGAGCTACGAAATGGAGGCAATAAAAAATGTTTACTATACATTGTATAGTATAGCTACACATATATATCATATAATTTGTAAATAGTTTTGAAAATTTCAATATTATTTTTGTATGTTTTGAACAAACAATTTTGTTGTTCTGTATGTTGTGAAAAAAAGGTTGCAGATAACAATGAACAGAACGGAACTGAACTGAATATGTGGTAACTTGGTAGACGATGAAATTTCTTACTTTCTGATCTCCGTGGAAAATAATATATGCAATACATGTATGGGATTATATTTCTGATTTACGCACTAACCTAGACTGTATTTATATTGATTAAATGCATTTTAAGCTTTAAATGTTATTGTTACGCACCACCATAGTTAGATTACATGCAAACAACGGCACTACATGTACAAGCTAAACATTGTTATAAGACTTCTGTTAATAATCACTGATATAATTACTATTACGATTACAATATCGAATAATAATTGACTATTATGATTTGTGAAATTTTCACAGTCTAAATGTGTAGTAGTGTACTTGATTCTAGAACCGCGTTGATCTGAATTGATTGAAAAACTGATTTCCAATTTTCATTGTGTTTATCTAAAGTAACTTGCTTGCGTGTTTTCAATTTGTGAGAGGTGAAGAATTGCGTAACTATTCGCATACACACTAACTTTGCACCTTTAGCAATGTCACACTCGAGGCCCCTTTACGGATGCAACTTTGCACCTTTCAACCTTAAAAGTGCAACTTTGGTCTAAAGGTGCAAAGTTGCACCCGTAAAGGTGCCCCCAGTGTGACATTGGTCTGCACCTTAAAAGGTGCAAAGTTGAACCTATTTAAAGTTTAGATGGCCATTTTTGAAGCCGTAGAAAATCAAGATCACGACCTCCAAAGTGCATGTAATCGCATCGATATTGAAATCAAAACGAAAATTGTTCCCATATTTAGCCAATCACACTATTGAAATCCTATTACGCCCACGTTGCTACGTAGCTATTATCATTAGTCTTTGATCACCCAGCCTTGAAATGATGAAATGTCTTTACTTCGATATCCTGAAGTACCACATTAAGGAAATGACACTTTCATAACAGATAATAAATAAAATGGCAATGAGGAAAACATAGAAGTATGAACTTTCTATGAGTAGTGTCAATCACTTGAAAATAGGGAAAATTACTACACACCCTTGTTGATAAAATGCCCGCCCATTACTCGACACCTAATAATAGTACGTTTCCAATCAAAATGTCTCGATTAGATCTAAATGAAAGTGAGAGGGTTTTTTTTTTGGAGTTTGGAGAGAGTGTGTTGATTTTCTTATTTGCTGTCGTTCGTCCTTTTATGTTTGTCAAAAATACCTGATATATTGAACTGGCAAGGATTTGTACGTATCAATTATGTTACAAAACGATGTCCAACTTGATTTCACAGAGGTATTAGGACTATTTAAAGAAAGGGAGAACTGATTGATCACCGCCTTGTACTCTGTTTTCCTAATCTTATTCATGACGTGATGTATGCCCACGTAATGTGTGTGTATTCGAATATTTATGTTTGAGAGAGATAATATATTTTTGTGCGCGCACGTGCTCGTGTGTTGGAGTGTGTATGTGTAAATGTGTATTTGAATGTGTGTGCGTGCGTCTTTGTGTCTGTGTGTGTACATGCATAATTATGTCTGTGTATCTATGTAACGAGTGTAATATGCGCATGCACACACAATCATGGTGATCAACGTGATATCATCCTATTCATGACAAAACAACTAAATGTCGAAACAAATTAATTGAAACTGCAAAATGGCCTAAAAATAAAATCAAATGACAATTATGACGAGCCATTTTTATTTCCATCGTCGTTATTTCTGTCGTTCTGGAATATTTTTAGTTTTCTCGATATTAATCACGGAGTGATGAGATGTTCGATGAATGAGTGGGAGGGAGGAAGGCTTCGTACTTATTAGAACATCGTCAGGGTGAAGATTCGTAAACAGATGTGTTCATTTGTGCCTTAAATTGGTGATGTATGACACTACTTTATCCCAACTAGGTCCCAACCCCCAATTTGCATGTCATTTTATCTAATCATTTATTTATTTATTTATTTATTTATTTATTTATTTATTTATTTATTTATTTATTTATTTATTTATTTATTTATTTATTTATTTATATATTTATTTATTTATTTATTTATTTACTCATCCATTCATTCATTCATTTATTCATTCATTTTTTCTTTCTTTCTTTCGTTCATTTGTTTAATTATCATACTTACTTTATCTATTCATTGGTTATTCGTATGCTTATTTATCATTTATTATTTTTTATTTGTTAATCTATTATTATTATCTCATTTATTTATTTGACTCGCAAGAAAATTATTACCGTAAAACTACCTGACCTTTCAAATGGTTTACGTCGTGAATATTGTGACGTTACAACATCACGAAGCTAGTTTTATGGGATTTCGGTGTTGCGTGTACATTCTAAATCCGTCTGAAAAGTAGGAGAAATAACTGTAATTTATCATTTTCAGATTTTATTAATAGACATAGATATATCCGCAACATCGTGTGTTTTTTTTTTATCTTCAGGGGGATATGACTTCTCTATTTACTCTGTCTCAGAATACGGAAGATGCAAAATAATATTGCGGAATAAAACGGGAAAATCAAGCCTCACTGCAAAATGTTGTTTCAGTTTCCCTACAAAAATGTTACCTGTAGCTATATTTCATTAAACTCGAAAACAAAATTGGTTGGTCATTTAAAAATAACTCTGCCTTTTTTTTCTGACGAGAAAAACAACACAGAAATAAATTGGTGTTGAAATTAACCCCCTGGTGTTTAATACGGACAAACACCATGAAATTCACACTAGTCTTGATTTTCAGTGTTATCTTAACACCTTATGTTATTTTACCACTGTGTGGATTATTTTCACATTCGTTACTTTTAGAGTCAAACTCCTATGAGTGCAATTCTAACATTGTTTTAACACGTGAAGGTGTTGTCGCCTATTAACACCAGTTTCTTTGCTATAAAGAAAGAAATTGAATGAACAGAGAGTAACCGACCTCAAACTGCTGCAGTAAAACTCCATTCACTTTGTTCGTAATGTTCGTAATACACTGTAACAGTGTAACTGAATATGCATCCAGCTGTCTTATTTTTTTTTCTTTCCGTACATTTCATTTGAATTGAATTGAATTGAATTGATTTGATTTGAATTGTTTTATTTCGGTATCTTCCGGTATACAATTTTGACAAATGAAAATATATTAAAATATCATTAGATTACATCAGTATATTAATAAATCTACAAATTATTGTTACATAAAACAAATTTGCATTATTCAATGTCATTTGATATACAATATTTATACAGGTAAAGATGGAAAATACCGGAGGCCCCTATCATAAGACGAGCTTGATTGTAGATAGAGGCCTCCAAAAAACAAAAAACAAATAACATCTACATGGGGTAACTAATAGTGCAGACAGTAGAGAAAATGAAGAGAAAAAAAATGAAAGAAAGTGGAAACAAAAGCAAGAAGAAGAATAAAGTGAGAGTCCAGGCGCGAAACTACGCGCGTGCACGTGCGTGTGGAGAAAACATTTCGAATGAGACGTGCTGCTTTAAAAAAATGATGTCAAGTTTGATGGAATATGTCTATTAACACGTAGATGCAAGTTCCGATGAACGAAATAAAAAGGCTAAAGAAGAGGGGAAACACATGATTAAATGATTATTACTTCCGAAATAGATGTTAAGACAAATAACGTCGAGATCAGGTGGGATGATACTGGGCAAGAATTTCTTCCCCTGTCTCTGATTATGGTATTTTGTAAGTATTCTGTTTGTGTATTGTCGAGTTTGTAGTGTTTTTCTGTATCTTCATACATCATTTATCATTGTTTCATGTGTATATAATTTTCTTTTTTAAGTCTTCAAGCTATTGTGTATGTTTTTGTGTATTTCTTTGTGTATGGCGGAAATAAAATAAACACACACACACACACACACACACACACACACACACACACACACACACACACACACACACACACACACACACACACACACACACACACACACACACACACACACACACACACACACACACACACACACACACACACACACACACACACTACTACACACTACACTACACTACACACACACACACACACACACACACACACACACACACACACACACACACACACACACACACACACACACACACACACACACACACACACGCATACACTAGACACGGTGTTCACGTTTTTGTCCAACGCTTCTCATTAACCGTTTAGATTCAAGTATTGCCTAATAGATGACAAAAATAGATTTTATCAACGAGAATTAGACGAACAAAGACTTAAATTGCCCCAACCGATGCGTTTCTATTACCTGCATGTGTTCTTGTTTCCCTGTATTACCCATATTTTCCCCAGGTTTGTGTTAATGTTTTCGCCACATTGATTGATCAACGGGATGAGAACCAAAGTCCTGCATTCATACTCATAATTATGGAATATTTTAGAAACATTTTAGAAGTGACCATTCTTCCGTGAACGGTACATCTGAAATTAATATTTGCTCACCCCAGGTGAAACAATTATAATCTAAGAATTTCAGGAATGCCGATCACTTTGTAACGCTAAAAACACTAAAACCTTTGTTTATAAAAGGCGGTATTGTTGTTGTTGTTGAGTCACGTGGTGGTTACGCGCGTTATTAGACTTGTAACAGACAATTCTGATGTTAATTTAATGATAGATCACATTAGATACAAATTTATAAGTTTCGGAGGTTGTCTTTTTTTAATTACTTTAATTTAATACTTTTTTCGTGATTTTTGTGGATTTAAAAAAATAAATATGTAATTGTTATTGGGCTCAAACGTATTTCAGTTTTTAATTTAGTCGTCTCAGGAAATCCAAAAATTGCTTCACATACTGCGTTTTTGTGAAATAAACACTTGTCATGAAAATTTTGGACGACATAGGAGAAAGAACTTAAGTATCAACAAAATATTCCATAATTATGAGCATGAGTGTATATATATATTTTTAATGCAGTGGTTAAAACTATGAATACAAACGTGCGTTATACACTTTCGGTATAATATTTTCGTTAAAACTTAGACCTCTCACAAAATATTCATATTACTTTTGTTGTTTTATATACATTCATGTAACAGTAACGAATATGATAGCAATGTGTGATATCAACGAATAAGTTACTTTGCATCATGATGCATTGTAGTTAAAAAAAAAAAAAAGGTTAGCATGCAATTATGAGACAATTCTAAATTTAAGCCTGTAATTCTCAATTGAATTGTCAACTCGATACAAAGTCAGTCTATTCGGATATTCAACATTGTTTTGCTTTAAAGGTAGGGAATCTCATTTGTAAGGCAGCAAAACATCATTCATGGCCTCAGAATATTTTATGACGGACTAGTCTGTGAAATCTAACGATCAGTTATTACATAGAATTTAAAAAAAATGCACGAAAGATTAAGGGTCCACTGACCGGTGCAGGTTAGACCCCATGGCCCGTATTCTCGAAGCAAGGTTAGTTAAACCCGGGTCTAAGATAAACCCGGGTTTAGTTAGACCCGGGTTTAACTTAGACACCCTGTCTAAATTGTTTTGTATTCACAAAGACAAGTTTAGTTAGACCGTGGTCTAAGTCAATTCTAGGGTATAACATTCCACAAATGCCATTAATCTGCCTTCTGCACATGCTCAGTAGGCACTATGGGTTAGCTGGTATCGGTCTATTCATTATTTTCCCATAGGGATATGTGTTATTTGAACCAAATTGGCCATTCATTTGCACACAAGACCTCACACGTTGTTCTTTTCAATGAACCAACTCGGTTCTTTCACTTCAGTTTCAGTTTACACCATTTTGGCCAAAATACTCCATGACACTTTTACACTCGACTACAGACTAGACTGCACAATCCACACAAGGCAAGCAAATAATCTACTAGTAGATCTACTAACCTTTGGCTTTGCAGTTACTTAGAATCAACTTTGACTTGTCTTTACTTTGCAACATAGACTCTAAATAATTGCTTCAGCCAGCTTTGTTTATCCATGACAACGTAAATTGATCTTGTTAGAGTTACATTACTCTAACGGTACCCGTATTTCATGATTTATTATAGTCTACTCGTCATCCAAGTCCTTTGTTTATCCCGTCGAGTAGGCGAAGCTATAACATGTAACATTCATAACATTACAGTTAGATCTAACGTTAGCATGGTTAGGTTTAAGTTAAGTTATATCCATGTTACTTGTTAGTCAACGTTAGATCATACTAACGTTAGTATTTTTTGTCTGTAAAAAAATAAACCTCCCGACTTTGTGCAAATTACAAAATTACACATTCACGGACAAAACCCAACGATATAGATTTCTAAAGCATCATGCACAATTTACGTAACGCTAGCCTAACGTCATGCCTAACTTGGTTAGGCGCGGCCGCCGCACCCCACACAGCTCAGACACAGCTAGCTAGCTAACCCGTTGTTAACGTCGTTTATAGATCTAACGTAGATCTAACGTTAGATCTATACGGTACCTAGATCTAACGTTACGTTCCGTTCGCCGGCTTCCGCCAGGCCTTAGCCCTTACGTAACGTTAGTCGATATTAGTCGAACGGCCGTAGCTGTAGCGTAGCCGTAAGTAGATCGTTAGATCTACGTTATGGTGCGGGCGATTGTCAAAATGAAACTCCCCATAGGTCAAATCCAAACTGACCAAAGTAAAAGCAATGTTAGAAAGCCAATACCTAACTTACAAATTTTTAGGCCAACCGATAATGCCAGCCCAACACCCGCCGGTCTCTCTGACTCTGCAATCTGATGTGCATACCTGGCACCGCCAGCCTAAAGACCGCTGTCTATTCATCCTTTTTTATGCACTGCCACTTACTTGATCATGTACTTCGTTGTATTGAAAACCGCTTCCCCTTCTTCGTACTTCGTAGATTTCAAAGTTAACTGACAGATTAAACGTTGACACAGTACAATTGGCCCTGACAATCTTGTGCAGTGGGCATGGGAAATGTCGTACGTATGTGTACGTGTGCATATAGCGCTAGCCTAGGCTAGCGCATATGCAGCAGTGCAGCGCATGCATGCAGTGTACACATTCCCATGCACGCACGTACCGCGAGTGGGCGATCTCCGTACTGAAGTTAGCGCACAAAAACGATCATTTTGGAAATCATATATTTCAACGGAATCAGTACTGGTGCTCATAAAGTGCACGTTGACCATTGCTTTTAAGTTGAATTCTGTCATTTTGAAAATGTAGACTTTAACTCACCAAAAACACGAAATGATCGCCCGAATGAACGATATCCATCAGCCATTTTGAAAAGATAAACCCGGGTTTAAACTTACCCCGGAGGTGGTTTATCTTTTGGCCAAGTTAGACACCCTGTCTAACTTTAAACCGGCTTCGAGAATAAGAAATTTAAACCAATGGTCTAACTTGGAGATAAACCTGGGTTTAAACAGGGTGTCTAAGATAAACTTGCTTCGAGAATACGGGCCCATGTGAACACATTAAACTGATTGTACATCAGTTCACTAGTATTATTGCAGTAATCATGTACTAGTGCTAATATTGGTCTATGAATAATATTCTGCATCAGATTTATACAGACAATTTGTTAAGTTCATGAAAAAATATGGTACACGTTAAATTTTGTAGTAGAATTTTGTTTCGGCGGGACAATCATTGTAATCATAGTCTAACGGTCACTATAATTCCACTAGAACTGAGTTCATATCCTATACTTTACTAAAGCTACTTATATGGAATTTTCTTCTATAGACTAGTGTATGTTAATTTTTAGGCTTGCAAAAGTGACGCTCTGCCTTAAAGGGAGAAGGAGCCAGCAACTAACAGGCGTAAGTTAAGAAAATATTTGAGCTCTTGCCAACCAGTCAGATCGCACGTGCACTGGTCTGGAGTTGACCATGCGTGACCGATGCATGCCACCCGACGTGTTAGTTGTGCCGTGGTAATGTATGCACTGATTGAATCCATAAGCTCCTCCCTCTATAGCTGTTTCTGCAAGTTTTATCCCGGGATAAAACTTGCAAAGACGTAAAATAAACATAAATTAACTAATTTATAGGGCCTTGCTGGCTGAGGGCGCGTATCACACAGTACCCCTTATTTAGGCTGTCTTTAGCACCATGTACCACCATTCTCACAATACTCACAATATCATTTTTTGTTCTTAACTTATGCCTGTTAGTTGCTGGCTCCTTCTCCCTTTAGAACACATTGTTCGCGTTTGTGCAGAAAAGACGTACATGGTAAAATTGCTGCGTTAGCATTTTCTGTCCGGGGCCCTTTTTCTTCAGACTACAAAAGTTGCATTTGTTCCTTTTGTCTACGTCATGTAATTTTAACAAAATAAAATTCGTGTTCTGTAATCCAGAATTCATCGAGTGTACCAAAAGGGTTCATTGTAGGACACCCTGGTTTCAAGTTAACCCGAGGTACAATGCGTAGAGGCTGGTTATACCACCTGACTTGTAGAGAGTTTCCAGTACGATCTACGTATTATATTACATGTACATTGCATATTACTTCAGCGTTACGGGTATAGCCAAAAGGGAAAGCAAGTTGAAGAAGAATACAATTTTTGCTGATATTCACATTCTCTTGGCAGTAAAGAAATAATATATTAACTTCTCGTGAAAAATAAGGTAAATGTCCTTTGAATTTGAACTTAAAACAGCAGAATGAGAAAAGGTGTTGATTCGAAGATCCCCTGAACTGGTCCGTTGTAGGTCCATGGTAAAACTTGGCTAAAATTAGCTCACCGCAGGAGCATGCTGGGGTATTAGAGGCACACCACATACACTCGTCAGAAAACGCGCTGCGTGTTTAAACTCGTGCCATATCACTGCAGCCCGCGTCATCAACTCCAATATCGTCTCCACAACTCCCCAAATAATGTCTTTTCGTTTCAACTTTAGGCTGTAACATGACTCTGCTTCTATATAGCTGTTTTCCAATTCCAGAAAACTATGGAGCTCTCATTTGGCACATGGGGCGTTATTTATTTCCAAGTGGGAGCATGTGTAACCTGTAATTTTGCTAACATTTCCGACAGAATACGCCCCTATAAACTGTCCCGTCAGACGACACTTCCTAATAGATACAAAGAACACCCCCCGTAAACCAGAAACTAGAAGTTTTCATGCCAAACCGATGACGACAAATGCCAATGACATTGCCAGCTGTCAAATTTTGTCGAGGAACGAGTTTGATTCATGATATATGTCGTCATGGGACTACGTTACTTCTACCTCCATGGTTACACATCAATGACATCACTCTCAAAAGTTACAAGGTCAGCTTTCTGACGCTAAAACCTGACGTTTAGCCAAAAATCGATCTCGCTTTCCAAAACAGGACAAAAAACGTGAGGGAAATGATTTGACCACGATATTCAACTTGACCTGAGAAATCTTTTGGCCCATGTCCGTCGTTTCTAAAGAGAAAACAAAACTATATAAAATGCCTCATCATGCTGCCTGTGATATCAAATTGTTTCCTCCACTCGAACGGCGTGTAAGCAACAATAAAAGTAAAAACCGTCAAGAAAGCGGCCAATGTGTGATAATGTTGAAATGTAAATATTCACATAATCACATTTGAATATGTGCCTTACAACAATTCGCAACATCATCATGCATTTTATGCACTTAGTTCTGGCCCCAATCAGGACAGAGAAGGTCGGAGATGATCAATCAATTAATCAATCAATCAATCAATCAATCAATCATCATACATGCAACCAACCAACCAACTAACCAATCAATGGTTTGATAAAACAAAATTGCCATCGCGGTCATCGACCGAATTGCGGCGAATTTTACAACTTTAAAAAGAACTTAAATACAATGTCAACATAGCATGCACAACATGGATAATAATCATCTTAAAATAGTAAAATACATTTGCAGTATAATGCTATCATTCATATGTAAACTACATATAGTCGCTTGGACTGGAGTTTCATCATTTACATAGTGTTGTAATGAGGTTAAAATAGAAATGTATTCATACGTATGATATAATTATGTATGTACAATAAGATATAATTCGCTATAACATTGTAATGTACGTACAAAGTCTATAGTTCAAAGTATTTCAACCAAAGATGATTGGATATAATCAGGATTTCAACTTATCATCCTCCTCCCCCCCCCTCCCCCGACGACCGTATACCCTCCTACGTTTTGCCACGTTCGGGTATTAAGGAATATCAGTGACTTATTTACATGTAATTCAAAATCCATAAAGTAGCAAACATATAAAGCTTTAAATCCAGCGTCTTTTTATTCATTTCATTACTAGGTAATATGACGAGTCTTCCAGTGACAGTAGACTCCTATACGCCAATAGAATTATCCTTTTGTGTCAGTATGATATCATTTTCATGTAATAATTCATCTTCTGCGTACACGTACTTGTTTGTCATCGTATACAGGTATACATTTTATCGTTCACAATAAAAAAAAATTATAAACGTACAAAATTTTCAGAGAAAATTTTTACAATATGCATTGAATTGTCCGATATTTTCATAATAGATTTTGGGTGTTCTACCGAGAAAGATAAATAGATAAATAGAAAGATAGGTAAGTAGATAGATAGATAGATAGATAGATAGATAGATAGATAGATAGATAGATAGATAGATAGATAGATAGATAGATAGATAGATAACCGGTAGATAGATAGATGGGTAGAGATAAATATATATAACAGGCATATAAAATGATCACTGATAAGGCGCGTCTAGTAAGAGATTATACGGTATATTGTTTAGTTATTGGGAGGTAATCAGAACAATACCAAACAGAGACTCGCATACAACAAAATGAGATATGCTTATAAAACGAGAGATAATCACTAATCCAATAGGAACAGGGCTGGAAAAAAAAATTATTTTTTTTTTTTTAGGGGGGGGTTATACTTTGAAGCCTGATTTAGTGATGCCATTATGTTAAACATTTGACCTTATGTGGATAATTGAGGGCTATTTTGTGATTTTAGGGGGCTATTATGTTAATTTGGGGGGGGGGGCTAAATCGCCCTAGCTTCTGTATATTTCATACGCTGAATAGGAAGTATATGATATGCGCTATAATAGGGCCCCTACATTTTCCCGTCAAGCCCACATCTGAATCGTGACTATATTATCCAAGTGCCTTCGTGGGTGACATAGACGAAGAAAATACTTTCAACGAAAAGGGGGGATAAAGAAGAGTATGAAATAATGAACGAGACACTCAATTCCGTCCTGCCGCATTTCCTCTCAAAATGTGAACATA
>JZLH01S0635947.1:76524-89401 GCA_001188425.1 Eucidaris tribuloides | reverse complement strand
CTGAACATAACCATAGTATTAGTAACAAAAAATATTGATCATTTGTAATTTGTTATGCTAGTTACAATGATATCTGCTTAGTGTTTATTCTCTATGGGTAAGCATACGTAAACATTACAAGAAGTTTACGAGTCATAATTGATCAAACAAAAATCAAATCGTGCGAATTTTATTAGATGAATAACAAAGCACGCAAAGTTAAGTAAACTGTGTACTTACTTTACAACATCTTTTGAAATTATGACTGTGTTTAGCCAAGGTCTATAGTGCGATATATTCTCAAGGTTACGCCATTGGCTTTTATATGGTTTTCGTGAGACTTTAGAAAACCGCCAAATTCATTGAAACTCCGTTGACAATGAAAAGAGTCGATTATCTCATAAAACGGTAGTCCGTGGAGTCTCACGTTTTGCAGTAGATGATATAGTTTTGACAAACTGCCTACTAATACATAGGCCTACGCTGTATGACGTCATCATCGGGATCATAACGAAATGGCGATTTGGTATAATTTCCTGTAGAGCCAAATCCAACAAAAGTGGCTCGTTGGTTATAACGGTGAGTACAAATTAATCGCCGGTTTATCCAATTATAATTATTATTCCCGCAATAAATGTTTGTGGATGGTAATGATTTCAACGCCAGGCGTCTCTTTAGCATGCCTAAACATTAACATTGTGTAAATGCACTGGTATGTAGAAGAAAATACCATCTAGACTAAGAACCTTCAGCAAGGAATATGAGCTAGAAACACAGTTTTAGTGGAACCATAGTGACCGTTACGCTTTGATTTGAAATGTCTTGTAGAGACAAAAATTCTTAGCATAGAACACACACTGAGCTGGCTGTTGCTTTTGAGAGCATTTTCCAAATTCTAGTAATCAACCGATCTTCAGATTTCACAAAATAGCCTAAGGGCATGAGTGACATTTTGGTGTGCTGGGGAGGAGTGCAAATGAGACTTCCTGTCTTTAATGTGATTCTCTTGTTTTATGGATGCATGGAGAAACTCCTGTAGTGAGAATTTTTGAATCACATCAATATTCTGCATTAAGTGGATTTCTTGTCCAAATTGATGGTATTGTTGACCATAAGACTTTTTACAGTCCCAGGAACTTAGTTTTATGTACCCCTTTACTGTTCATCCGACGTTTGGTTGCCATTCCTTGTCTGAGATTGCTTTCGCTTGCCTCAGTGAACACATTCATATCATCTCATTGAACTTGCACTAAAGAACCTCATTAGGGAGGCGTTCAGGATGATGAGGTATTGAGAGTTATCAATGATGAATCAGACCTGAACCTATGTTGTAGGTCCGTGATCAGACAATGGAGTCCAGGTTCAAGCTTGTTTCATAAAATTGATGAACAGGCTGGGTAAACCCTGCTGGAAAGAACACAATGTCACACAATGTGAAACACAATGTGAAACACAGTGTGAAAACATTGTGAAACACAGTTTGAAATCTCTTCACGGTGTTAAATTCGAGCGTTTTAACATTGTGAAACATCAAATCACATTGTGGAACAGAACATCACTATGCTAACACTTTGTGAAAAACCTCACCACAGTGTGAAATATCTTCACACTGTTGAATTCGGGCGTTATCACATAGCCGACAATGTGAGCACACTGTGGGACACTGTGTTCTTTCCACCAGCTGACCAGGGAATATTCGAACTGCTGCACAAACTTGTGCTGTACAGTGAAAGTATGCCGAGTCTGAACTTGTAACCATCAAATGCTGGAAACAATCGCCATCTGACTGAAAACAATCCAAGTCGTCGAATAGGCAAGGATATTGAAGGCATCGTATAAATATTAATGTTTCCAGTTTAAAAAATCTGAGCTACACAATTCCCCATTCTATCAGTGTCTCTAAAAAGGTCCAACAATAAAACCCTGAAAATATTGCACTATAAATCGATGATTATGTGCTTTTAAAAAGTGAAAAATCATTGAGCGACCATTCCAGTTTTCCCCCGTAGACTGCTGTGTTGCAGATTTTCGTCAGCAGCGTGCCGATTTTTATCTGTACGAGTTACAGCATAACTGTCTGAAGTTTTGTATTCTAGGGTTTGTCCATTTAAACACTATCAGATCATGCAGATAGCAAAGTCTGAACTTTTTAATTGGGCTTTCCACAATGTTATAATTATATCCTCTTTAAGAACAGTACTCGCGCAAAAACTTTTATTTGTTGCGTCTGTTTAATGTGTCCCAGAAGATCACGACATCATTGGCGTTGAACTAAGACCTGACGATATAGACAGAGTCATCATATTCGTCGTCGATCTCCACCTTCTTCTGGTTCATCGAAACCGCGACGTGACAAGCTAACATCCTACTGGGCAGCGATTGCTCAAAAACAAATAAAAGAGACCTAACCAACCCTAATTGAACTTTACTTCATAATGCCTTTTTTGCCAGTAAAAACAACAACAGCAAACTTGTCTTTGCGTGGTCTCAAGATGGCAGAATCATTGTTCCAGTCAAATCAACATATTGCAAGACAATGCGCGTACGAACTCACGATAAGTCTTATATGTAAGTTATTCTCATTAAAAGTTTTAACCCAGTTTTAAGAAACTGAAACCTGCAATTCAATTCTGCAGTTATTCCCCACAAGGTTCTATAAAATTTGAATCTCCCAGCACCCTTTTTACTGGCACTGTGTATTTCTTTTGACATTTAACGTTTGTTCTAAAGTTTATTCTTATATTTTTAAAGTGGAAAGAAGCAGGAGCTGGCTAATGACAGACCAGTCTCTGTTTTTTTTCAGTATTTCAAAATTACCAGAACAAACGAAGTGTCGATGATGTTTGTAATCAAACATAATATTCATACTAAACATGAATATGGAGTCCACAAACACTCTTAAAAATTCCGGGTCAGTCTGACCCGGAGAAATAATCCGTTGGGGGCACACTTGGTAAAGGGTCAGGTTTAACCACATTTCGGGTCAAGTTTAACCAAAATCCAAGTCAGGTTGACTCATATTTTGGTCAACCTTGACCCGGAATTTGGTTAAAATTGACCCTTTTCCGAGTGTGCCCCTAACGGATTCTTTTCCTAGTCAGTCTGACCCGGGATTTTTAAGAGTGAACATTACTCAATATGCCCGACATTAATGGACCTCATTAACAAGATAATTGATGTTTGTGAACATAACGAGTATACTGTACAATAATTATTTTTAATAAGGCATGAAAATGATACTTTTAATCACAATTGCCAAACTAACTCACCACAGTGTTAGTGTTAAGGGACTTACTCATGATTGGATTCAAACTTCAGATTCGGATTAGATTTTAATATCCATCAGGAAATTTGTTTTGCTCAAATTAACATTTGACATGCGTAACATGTGAAAATATTAGTAACAAAAAGAAGTTATTGAATAATGATGATCGATGATAATGATAATAATAATAATAATAATAATAATAATAATAATAATAATAATAATAGATAATGATAATAATAATAATAATAATAATAATAATAATAATAATAGGTAATAATAATAATAATAATAATAATAATAATAATAATAATAATAATAATAATAATAATGATAATAATAATAATAATAATAATAATAACAATAATAATGATAATAGCGTCTTATTTACCCAGGGTATAGCCACTTCCGTCATAAAGACTGCTCTACTAGCGGGCCCTGCATAACATAAATGCAATTCTGTATTACCCTGCTCTGTTCTGGAATGCCGAGCGCGTGGCTAGAAAGCAAAAGGTACCATTTTTAAAAAGTCCTTTGTATGACCCGGTCGGGGCTCGAACCCACGACCTACCGGACCAGAAGCGGACGCTCTACCACAGAGCCAACTCGCCAATGACCTACATGTAAATAGTTTACAGAATAATATAAACAGTCCTGGTTTAAATTCAAAATCATTTTGTGCGGAGTGCCTCAGTAATCGTTGTTGGGGGACCACATTTGTGTTTGATGGACGTGAATGGTATTGACCTTGATGGCTATACTTGGGGTATTTCATTATTTAGTAGTTACAATTATTCATCTCATATTCCCTATCATTCTTTACTTTCGACATTAATTCTTCTATTTAGGTACCGTTGTTTTCATGGAATTGTTCCTGCATATTGAAAGTTGTTCAAACTTCATCAACCTAACCAGCCTCTTCATTCCAGGAACAGATTTCTTTATACTCAATCTGTTGTCAAGAAATCATAGCATTCGAGATTCGTTTTTTTTATCTACCGGACCACATGAGGAATAAATTACCACAAGAAATAAAATTGACTACCTCCTTAACACAATTTAAACGTAATTTGACAACTCATCTCATGAACAATGCATTTTAACCATGGTTATCACCTATCTGTATTTCTAAGTGTGTTACTTTCTCATATGTAATTTTATCTGCGTAATGAACACATATTTAGGTGGATTTCGGGGCATTGTAAAATGTCATTATTATTATTATGGTGTGAATTCAATAAAAAATTTGATAGGAATGCCTCAGTTTTTGATATACGCAAATGGTATTGACGTTGATGGTTATACTTGGGGTATAGTGGCGACCGAAAACATCGTCACGTTACCAACGTTTTTATGGAAAAGCGTTTCTTGAAACGATGTTCAAACGCGACGAAACGCAAAGCCAGTGTGGTAAATGCGTGCCTTGCGTTTATTGAAACGAATTCGTTTCAGGAAACGCGTTTGTACCCGTTTGTGACGTGACGATGTTTTAGGTCGTCACTGTATTTTATAATTCAGTAGTTACAATTATTGATTTGATTGTATACTTTCGACATTAATACAGACATGCAAGGACTGAATACCGATACGGCTGCAGCTGGAGCGAAGTACAGAACGGACAATAACATGGCACCCTCGCTGAGACGGAGAATGACCAACGAGGGGGAGGATGAAAATTTGCCCCCGAACGCCTACTACCTTATCGGCTCGAGTCTCGAAAACTCGGGAGCACACGGGATCCCAAATATCGTCCGAGCCCACAATTATCAGAGGAGGGTCGTATGGGCTATTCTCTTTCTGACGGGCGTGGCGATGTTCATATGGCAGAGCGAGACGCTGATTTCGACCTACTTCGAATTCGGTGTCACGGTCAACGTCGATATCTTGTATGCAAACAGGATTAATTATCCCGCTATCACTATTTGTAATAAGAATCCATATCACCGGGCACGCTTGAGTAACTTTTCAAGTGAGTTGGATAGCTTATTAGGTTTGAGTAACACGAATGGAAATACGGCACTTCCACCTGCTCAGATGACAACCGCCTCTACCACAACGCAAGCTTCGCAGGTAAGATAGATTGGAATTGGTTATATGCATTAATATAATATGTTCCGGTACGTCTTTGCTGTGAAATATCATTCCAAGTTAATCTGAATTACTTCGATTCAAAATACACCACTTAATGTACGACTGGGAAGGGGAGGACTTTATTATTCCTCCTTTTGTGCTTGCTGATAATGTGTCCGAAGTTTTTCATTGTAGATCTTTCTTTATCATTTTTGTTTTGTTTTTGCGTGATGATAATATCATTTGAAGTGATTCTTATTTACGAATTGAGTCTATACCAGCCACCATTTTAAGGTGTAAAAAAGGTGTTAAGGTCGTCTGCAAATTCGTGAATTTGACCCTTCAATCGCTTTCCGCAAAATAACATTATAAAATATGCGAGCAGTTCAGTAAAAAATGACAAACAATCTTATTTCGCGCATGACGTCATATATGCGATTAAGAATGCATCCCACTCCACCTTAGTTCAAGTGCGAGAAAAGCAAGAACAATTTACCCGGACTTAAGGAATGAAGTCTGAATAATTGTCGCACTCTCACCCCCTCCAAAATCTACCCATGGCACCCATTAATTTTGTTTCCCTGGAGCAATCAAGGTAATATACAATGAGTTATAGAAAATAGTGCATACATCCAGGGGCGGCGCCAGGGTAAAATCTTTAGGAGGGGGAAAATCTGGCGGGAAAATTTTGCTCTCCAAAAAAAATTTACCAGCCAAATTACAAAGCAAACATCATCCGACAAGAAGGGGCGGCAGGGGCCGATGACGGCCAAACCAGTTTTTGTTCATCATTTTTTTACCAGCTAAATTGCTAGGCAAACAGCATCCGACAAGCGGGGGGCAGCGTGCCGACTACAGCCAAAACCATTTCTTGCCCCCAATTTTTTTTTCCTACCAAATTACCAGTCAAACAGCATCCGACAAGCGGGGGCGGGGCAGGGGGCGGACGACGACCGACGACCAAAACCATTTTTTTTTGCCCACAAATCTTTTTAACTTGCCAAATTACAAGCCAAATCCCCGTTATTTTCATTACTTTGAAAAAATAGCCCCCCCCCCTCCCCGTGGCGCGGCCCCGCATACATTATTGGTTCATCCATTCTTACGCCACATTTGTTTTTCTACAATGAGAAAACACTATGAGGACCAAATGTCGATTTTATTTCGTTTGATACATGTGTGGTCAATATTGACTTTGCCCTTATCAAATTTACTTAAGCTCCCGAGATAAGCCAAGAAAATGGTCAATTTCTTTCAAATTATATTAAATACAAATACAAATGCCGATAGCTGGTCGCTCGTCGTAATTTATAAGCCTCACTTTGTGGAAACGACAGTCGTTCAATTTTAAACAAGTAGTGGATATTTTCTTATTCTTGATTAACTTTCCTCATCACATTCAGTTGCTTCACTGCTGGGACGTAGGACAATTTGATCATGACACCGGTTATGTGTTGACCATAGAATATCCTAGATCCTACATGTAAATACTAATAAAAAGCTACGCGCATTTTTATAGTAACTTGTTGTGGGAATGGACTGGATTTTTTTTAAGTAGTTTTAGATTGTTAGATGCACTTGCCATTTTTGTTGGATTTGCATGTCAGTAAGAAGAAACTTGATTCCCAATTCACGATCTACCATATGATGCAAAATATTCTGCACATAATTCTTTCATAATAGTAAAAACAATAATACCAGGGGAGGGAAGCGGTGGCAAGGAAATTCGAACTGCGCTAAATATGGCAAGACAGGCCTTTAATACCACCGGTTATTTCTAAGATTTTAAACTTTCAATCAAAAAACGAGAATTGTAAAATTATAGTGTGGAGTGTCCTCCTCTTTGGTTCAAAAGCTTGATCAATGAAGGCATCACATATCAACATACTGGACAGTTTGAAAAGTGGATGTGGAGATAGGTGGAGAAGATTATACCCTGATGGGTTCAGAGAGTTAACAATTAGGAGGTATTGAAACAAATTCGGAAATAAAGGTACCTGCAGAGAGATCCAAGAGGAACGGATAAGACGTATCCTTAGACATAATAGACTTCTGAAAGATGTCAAGGACGGATGGAAAGAGGGAGGGAAAAAGAAGGAGGTAAAGAATAATGAAGATGGATAATATGATAGGAAGAGAGTCATACCAAGGGCTGAATGAGAGGGTCCAAGGCAGGCAAGGATGAGGTGTTTCATTACTTTGAAACTTGCGGAACAGTATAATGCAGGACAAGAAAGTAATGGATTAATGTGTTATGAAGTGGCTGTGTGGTTGCAATACGTTTCTATATCCTGTTATTATCATTCATTATAGTTGGTGAGGGTTGTTCGAATGAAAAATGAGACTATTGTTCTTGTATCTATTATGGTTGTATTTTAGTGGGCTTACAATTTTACATGCTTTAGTCACAGAAAGTGACGCTGGATTACCAACTTACGACTCCCAAATAACAAGGATAAAAAGTACTCTCGAACGAGTTCAATCAAAATTAATTTCAAAGTCTACTTTCGATTGTCTTATCATTGTTCTGTTTATATTCTTTTAAATTTAAGTAGATGTCTGATTTTATCCTTCTTAAAGGGCTAACCATGCAAAATCTTCTCAGCTCTCCTTAACATCAGAGTCCATCGGATTAACCCCCATTGCTCTCGATAACCAAAACGCTTTATAATATGGCAAAGATTAATATTGTATGAACATTATGAAGTAATTTAAAAGTGGGTTTTCTTACTACATCATTCTCTAACTGTACCAAAAGCTGAAAATTGCAATTTCAAATAAACTAACAACATTACCAATCAAATGAATCAAACAAAATATCAAGTAGACATAAGATCATGGTCCTAACTGCACTAATATAATATTAACAAGCTGGTGGTATTGATGGTATACATTGTAATATTATTTTAGATAAAGCTGTGATTTTTTAGTTTATTATTAGTTTCAAATTCAATTTTTATCTCACCTTAACGTGCATGAGCTAAGGCTGAAGTGAGCCTATAGTATTTGCAATCGTTTACTGTCCGTCGTTCGTGTGTCGTGAGTAAAGCTTTTCACATATTCATCTTCATTTTTTTAAACGTATGGTTAGATTTAGACCACTCACACACTCACATACATCGGTGGATTCAGGGTGGGGAGAAACGTACCCCCCCCCCCCAAAAAAAATAATAATTAAAAAAAATATATATATACATGTATATATAAAGGGAACCAAGCTTTCAGCTGCAGTGGCCTTTATTATGAATTTGATGACAAAGGCCCGCGTTGGCTAACGGGGGGCGGGAGGGGGAGAGCTGTTACCAATTTTTAGATTGCCTGAATCTGCACCAAAAAAAATAACAACACACACAGAATGGGAAAGAGATAGAAGGAAAAACATCACAATGTCATACATTCAGTAATTGAATGCATGCGGATAACATGCTTTTTCAGAGCTAATACTTAATACATAACCTCTTTGTATATCATGCACTTTCGTGTTAAGTGGGGCAAGGCTTTATGCTCTTTGGATGTTTCATGGTACTTTTTTCATATCGGAGATTTGCTCTCGTAGTTTCTCAGATAGGTATGAAATTGTACAGCTACCTCTAAACTATCACATTCAAAATAGAAAATAGGTGATTGTAGCGTAATTAGCCATCCCTGTACATTAACCACGGTAACCGTCAATACTTCAGCTTTGCAGGTACTTTATCTAAAACAACTGTACTGTTTACCAGGAGTGTTTTTCATAACAGACTATTCGTTGCCTTCGCCATTTTAAATCAAATAGGCGCAGCGCAATAATGGTAAACCACCAATAGATTGATACGCGTTTCATAATCCGATCCAATTTTCAACGCCGCGGAGCGCCGCCGCTATAGACGGCAAATATTTGAGATTCCATTAAAATTTATTTCACATTCCCCATTAGAATTCATTTCATTTAACAACTGATGGAAAAGTCTCTATGTACGTCAGTATCACATATAATTGGGATAAATGTATTTGCTCAACGATATTTTTTTCACCAAAGGAAAACAAAAAATGAATTACCTGACCTTGTCAATTGAATTGCTGTGGTTGTCTCGATAATAACAATTCATTAGATCTCCACGACATTTTACTATGAAAGTGGTACCTTCGTTTTGATAAGTAATAAAGAAATCAATATTAAATCAAATGTCGCATTATATTCATTGCATTCAGCTGTTCATGCATACAGAACATCAATTATTCCGCATTTCACTTTGGAAATGGACATAATTGGTAAAATTATTTTTGATTTAGGAATATTTTGAATGTGTTGGCGATGCAGGATGAAACAATGGAAGATTGTCGATGTGTCGATATGTGAAACCGAACCTAAATCTCCAGTATATATTCGGTAAATGGTAATAAATGAAATTCTTTGCAAGTATGTTCTTTAGAAACACCTATTATGATCTTTCAATGCCCTTAAATTGATCGCACTGAAACTTTCACATTTGTGAGAAATTACTCAAAATATATACTACTTGATACTCTCCTTTAATTTAAACATCATAATTTGTCACTTTTCAGTAGGTTCGATGTTGTTTTCTGATGTCTGGGGTGACAATAGAATACTTTGTAAAAGATTGACAAAAAAATTGTCTGATCGACCAAACCTATATACTTGGGCTTTAAAGATTGTGTCAGGGATGTGCAAGTCCATTACTTCCCTTCATTACCAATACTAAACGGTAGTTTAGTACTTACAAATGGTGTGTTGAACGTTTGAGATCCATAGGTCATGAATTTGTTGTTTTATGAGAAAAACTAATAACGACATGTTACCAGAATGTTGTTCTTTCCGTGAGTTTAAATTATCTTTCCGTGAGTTTAAATTTTGCTCATATTGCGAATCGCGGTTATGTGTACCGTCGCAAGACCAGCGGAGCGCACTGATTGGTTAAATGGCTAACCTCCGCGTGACCTTCGGCTAACGGCTGATCGGACAATTTTGGAACGGCCCGTGCACGTCGACGTCACGGATTTTTTTTGTAAAAGACGTCAGAGTCATTTGAAAAAGGATGAAATTTAACCGTCCAGATTTTCACCAAAACTCAATATTTTACCCCAAGTCTCTATGAGAGGTGTTTATTTATATCAATCTTCACATTGGATATGATTTCAGCTGATTTCATTCATTCACAATCTTTAACTCTTACAGTGCCAAATGTGCAAATATCCACCTCGCAATGTCCACATAGATGTAATTTCTCCGGCATGTTAAGAGTTAAAGGGCAATAGTGTGATTAGGAAAAGTCAAAAATGCCTCAAGAACCAAATGTGTTGATACATAATACACACTGGGTAGAGTGTCTATTCAGGCTGAAAGGATTTGTCTTGAATATCTACGTGAGGAGAAACAAAGCATTAATTTACCAGTATTGGATCCCGGGCTTGATGGAAATTGACCCCATCGAAAGGTAGCCAACCAATTTAACACTCACATCATTATCTGATAATAATTGAGCAACAAAGAGGAAATATATGACTATGAAATTTTCACAGCAGAAACTTTCAACAGTGTACTTGATTCTGATAGTATTCTGCCCTTAGTTGATGACTACTTCCAATCTTGTGAAACCGATAGTTTCATGTTGATCAAAATGTTGTCCGGTTTTGACCAATATACTTGGTCAGACACATGTTCACCAATATATTGGCTATTTTGACCAACCTTTTTAAGAGTAAAACAGTACATTTTACCACAAAATGTTATGTGGCTTGGGTATATGACTTTTTCGGGACATACCAGATAGGAAGGGCGTAGGGCAGGGCTAACATGGTGTAAACTCACGTTGACTTTCCTGCAATGTTCACAATGTTAAGTCCAAACTAAAAATTGACACACTGTTTTGGACGGATACGCTGTTCAGTGGCATATAGATCATGTCAGGTACGATAGGAGGACAAACCCACAAGTCACGACTAATTCTTGAGGGAGGATGCGCCATGATACTCTTTGCGGTAATAACAAATTATCGTATCTCAAAAAAACTACTTTGAAATCTTATTTTTAAGAAGTCAAATAGTATAACTCTTTGTAGGTGTTGTACTTATCAGCATTAAGGATCTCAAACTGCCATTTTTTGTTTAAGGTTATGTAAAATAGTAAGTTATTTTTACACTTCATATGATGTGATTCTTCTTATCATACAATACCTAATATCTTCATTTTGAAATTTTATTCCAAAAATAAAAGGCTATTTCACGTTGACACTTCGTATGATATTGTTTTACAAATTATTTTAGTGTCTAAAAATGCTACTTTTGAAAATGTATTCCTAAAGTAAACAATAATGATATAAATGTTGAACAAAAGTGGTGATTTAATTTTACTACCATTTATATTAATATCTTTATCGATCAATTTGAATACAGTCAACCTAACCCCAAAACTGTGAAGATTGTGCAACGTCTATTATTGATCGGTTTCCGTCATCGTTTTGGATTAAGGTGTAGATTTATAATACGGAAGCTGGCAAGACCGTCAGATGCCATTCTCCATCTGTGATATTTGTGTACAAAATGTTCAGAAAGTCTTGAAATAATCTTCTCGGGTGACGAGTAATGTGAAGTGAAGTTTGAGTAAATGTGACGAAATTGTAGCGAAGTATTATTTTGTCGATTGAAATACGAGTGCCGATCACCGCCTGATACTGGTACTTCGAACTATGCAGGAAATGTTTTCATTTACCAAGCAATTATGAGTATTATCAATTGATCAACGGTATCACCATGTATTGAAGACGTCAATTACACCAACACTGCGCATGTACAAACATTATTGTAGAGTGGGACGGGAAGATAAGGTGACGTGACAAGTATAAGTGCGGATGTCACTCACACGCAATCAAAGTCTTAATTAAAATAAGTGTCAATTGTCCTGTGACGTAGGTGGGTGTAATGGTACCGCCTGGTACAGGTTAATAAATGTGTGAAGGTATTGAGTTAACCCGTCGTATGCCAATGTAATTTGTATTAAATACAACATTATAGATTGCTCTCTCTAATCGCTGTACTGATGCAAACAGCATTTGCGTGACATAAACATTGGTGATTATTCAACAAACAATTTTGCCTGGTAACTCTGTTGATCAAAATAGAAAATTGTTCACATGATTTTATTTTTCATTTGTACAATTTACATGTTTATCCTGTGTCCCTGATAAGACTAAGTTGCAAAGTACAGCAACTATTGGTGAGTTATGAACTGATGTAAACTTACCACCACCACCAACACCACCACCATCACCAACAACAATACTTCCACAACTATCTATCTATCTATTTATCATCTATCTATCTACCTATCTATCTATCTATCTATCTATCTATTTATCTATCTATCTATCTGTATCAACGGTAGTTTCGCGTAAATGTGTGAAATTGTAATTTAGTTTGATCAAGACGATTTTGTTATTTATTTTTCAATCTTTCTATTAAAATACCATACATTACATTCATCAATGTAACTGCTTGTTATCCAAGATTAAAAGTCCCCCTGTAATAATAATCATTTATCACAAGTCAAATCAAATCTAGGTCTGA
>JZLH01S0635947.1:48069-60555 GCA_001188425.1 Eucidaris tribuloides | reverse complement strand
CAATTACAACAATGACATTGTTACTTACAAAATAAAATACCAAACTAAATCATAAGAACGATCATAATTGCCGTAAATGTCCTGATAAAAAGTACAAATAGAGATTTACAATTCATGAAATCCAATTATCAAGCTCATCGAAACATTTCATAATAATTTTCCAGTTTCTACTGGTTTCCTTGTTAATAGAGGCGTTTTGAACACATGGGGCTAAACGAACACATGTCAGTTTGGAGTACCTTTGACACCACCACTTATCCTCTGTGTGTTTGTCAGTGTCATTTGAGTGTCGTAACAATATCATGCATAATTGCTTTTCTGTTTACATAATGCCATTATCTCTGTGACAATGGTTCTCGTTAAGTACGAGATAATCTCATTTTCGTTGTGCTAGTTTTCATAATCAAGCAAGACCTATAATTAATTTGAGGTGTCATGTGGGACCTAATATAAATGTAGATACATGTATGGAAAGAATAGATCTTTTTCTTCCGAATATTTTTTTTTTACTTGCACCGTCAAGAATAGTTATGCCTTGCCATATAGGGCAACACAGGAACAACTTCCAACATTTAAGTCAATTTCCCCATGTGTTGTACTTGAGCAATTGTAATGCTAATACATGTACTGCAATGTATAATTGCACTCATAGAGTGCAAATCAGCTTATATACACCAGAAATAAATAATTAATGCAGTATTCCTTCCTCCAGTACAAGGGAATAATTGGCAAGATTGGAGGAAGTCCTCAATTTAAGACACAATGTTTCCAGAATCAAGTATACAGCTTCTGCTGTGAAATTTCACTACCATACATTTCCCCTTTGTTGTACAATTATTATCAGAAAAAGATGTAACGGTAAAACTTGTTGTGCTGCTTTGTATGGTATCAATTTATATCAGGGCACCAGAGGAATTCAATACTGGTAAATAAGCGTTTGTTTCTCCACAAGTAAACAATTTCAAGACAAATCCTTCCAGCTAAGAGATACACTCTAGCCAATGTATACATTGTTATTATGTTCTAACCAGAGTGGGGTCTTGAGGCATTTTTGACCTCTCTCAATCATGTCAATGTCCTTTGATTTTTTTTTTTCAGAGGTATCAAGACTGGAATAATATCGACTACGGCCAGGTTGACGAACGAGCGAGCCTACTGGAACAGTCCATTGCTATTGTGGGTAGTGCTCCTTACGAAGAAAGGTCAACCACAGGCCACGAGTTGGACGACATGTTACTGAGTTGTCACTTTGAAAACCTCCCTTGTTCACCATCGTAAGTATGGTATTTTTTCCTAGGAATTTCATCTTCAGTATTAGATCACATGAAAGAAATAAAGATGTCCTCGATATCTTTTGAAATGGAAGTGGTGTCGAATTTGTTCACAATTATTTTGTTGAGAATTTGGCGGAACGTTATAAAGAAGAGGGTGCCTCCAACCCGCTGTGACTTACGCCCCGAGTGTCAGATCCCGGGGGAGGGGGTATATGAGCACGTGTCTCCCCTCTCCCCATTCCAAGAGAAGAAATAGCTTGCATTTGCAGTTACTAACAGCGGCATCGATCTATTTTAGTTTTCGATGGGGAGGGGCAAAAAGTAAGAAAAATTTCAAAATGCGAAAAGAAAATTAGCGCGAAGCGCACCAATAAATTAAGAATTGTAGTTCAGTAGTATTTTTGTGTGGAAACATTTTTAAAATAACGATGTCTTTAATAACCTATTCCTCTGGTTATTCTTTACAGTAATTTCACCCATTTCTACAACTACATGTACGGAAACTGCTATACGTATAATTCTGGAGCGTCGGGGGAACTGCTGCGGGTGTCCAAAATAGGTCCACTCTATGGTATGTATAGATACTTTTTACCCAATATCGTTGGAAAAAGTCACTTACTTGACTCTTTTTGTTAAGTCAATACATCGACACTTAAATTAAACACTTATCTTTTAAGGGCCTTGACATGATTGGGAGAAGTAAACAAAACTTTAAGGATTTATCTTGAATTTATTTACTTAAAGTATTCATTTACCAGTATTGAATTATTCTGGTGCCCTGATGGTAACTGATCCCACAGAAAACTACACAAATTTCACCATTGCAGCGTTTTCTAATAAAAAAAAGCAAATAGGAAATGTATGACCACAACAGAAATTCTAAACAGTGTACTTGATTGTAGAAGCATTACGTCCTGAATATAAGACTACTTCCAATCTTGTCATGTCCCTCTAAGATACGGGTTTGAGTTTGGACTGGAGCTGGGAATTGCAGTCTAGATCTGGGTTAAGTTTAGTTTCTAGAAAATTGATGTTTCAGGCGGGTCGTACTTTGGGAAGTAGACTAAATGTACGTGGACCAAACGCCAATAAACCTTTACGATGTGTGTCCAAAATTATAGCCAATGTTGGACATATCGTGAAGGGTATTCCATTACTATATCAATGTCAATGGTACTGGTTGTATTATCGATTGTACCGTTTGTATCAGCTGGGTTGACGCAAGACCTTTGTTGGTGATCGATGGCTTTATACAGGGTGGATGACGGGTCAACATATTTCCAGTATCGTAGAACCCACATCACTGGCACAAGATGATGGATAACCCACTTGGAAGAAACATGATACCAAAACTGTCCATATTGGTGGAATAGTGTACTTTGTTCAGAGTCTTTTCTGCGACTCAAGGTCAGGGCCATTTGGCCATCCTTCATGCACAATAGATAGCATTTGGTTGAATTTACGGACAAATGAACCCTGAAGGTGCTCATACAAAAACTCTTGAATTAAAAACAATTTTCAATCAAACTAATATTACCAGGTACAGGGGTTTGTTTTTTCTAAAAAGATTCCGATCTGCTAGCACTAGTGTATTGTATCTAAAAGAAAATGTGAGGTATCCTCTTTACTGGTAAACTCTGGTAAATCGAGCCTCTTGTTTACCCCACTTAACGTGATAATTTGTTGAGTTGCAATTAACTGGATCAGCGGTGTTTTGGTTGCCTGTTGTTCATATTTGCATGTTATACACAAAAAGAAGGGGCGTGGGAAGGCTGTCAAAGCAATCACCTATTTTCTGAATTTATTAAAAACACAACAACAGAGAAATATTCACAGGGACAAAAACCTGTAAAATTCTTCAAGGGTTAGTGGTCGAATGAGGCGGACCCCCACCCCCCCCCCCCCCCCACCGGCCCCAATCTCCGAGACCTGAAAGCAGTCATGAACTATCTACTGTAGATATCAACAAATCGCACTATTTACGAAAATCCTGACGTACCAAAACGTAAACTTCAGTTTACTTTTCACTGGCTACCGAAAATACGCAGGACAAAAAGCTTGTCATTCAAAAGTGTGGCCATGCTCATTTCATTTGAAAATCAGTTAACTCTATTTTTCTTAGTAATGTGTGTTCAAAACGCTTGTCGTTATCCTCCTGACGTAGATTTCGCAATAATGAATCTGTTCATAAGCTGCCGGGGCCTAGACATTCGTGAGATCTGTGCGTGTTAATGCAGAAATTGTTGTTAAAGGGACCTGTCGTTGTTTTGAGATGTTGTGAGAGGTGAAGATTTATGAGGATAACATTCTAAATTATCTTAGTTTATTTAAGTTTATTTCGGGGTGTGCTAATTGTGGACACGATCTTTTATACACTTGATAATTTGAATGAGTTTTTTGTATTCTATATTATGTTTAGGTCTTACCCTGGAGCTGTATATCCAACAGGAGGAGTACATCGCCAGTCTCCAGCCCGCTGCGGGGATGAGACTCGTGATTCATGACCAACGTGAGATGCCCTTCCCCGAAGACCAAGGAGTTGTTTTGGCCCCTGGGAGAGAAACGTCAGTTGGAATATCACTGGTAAGAGGTAGGAGTTAGGGGTTGGGAAGGGTATTCATAAGATTAAGCTAGAGAGAGAGATGATGTTTTTTTTTCTTGAAGGTTAAGGGCTAACATTTACCTCTGCGAGAGAGACGTCAGCTGGAATATTCCAGTTAATGGACGAAGATAGGGGAGTTGGGAAGAATGTTAATTAAACTACCAACTATATTGAGGAGATGTCTTTTCTATTAAGCACCGTTGAATTACTTTTTTCTTGGGAGAGAGATGCCATTTGAAATGTCCTTGGTATTTAAAACCCAAACATTTTAAATGGGAAAAGAGAGAGCGTCTCAGAAGGGAAACTAAGATAAGGAGGAGATTTTCTAGGAAGACGGAGAAGTTACTTTGTTTTCCAGTCAAGATTTTGGCCGTAGTTTTGACAAAACCGGCTGACCTGCATTTTACTTGAACTACTGACGTCATTACAGTATCTAAAAAAACACACACATAGAAAAACCATAGGCCTACTAACATGAGGCTGGACCGTGGTGAGGTTTTCCGCTGTATTGTGCATTTGAATCCATTATCAATCACCTACGATATTTCTTTAAAAAAAATAGGTCAGAAAGATATTTTAGAAATATTTCCGAATTATTATCTTCCCTAGGCCTAATAATAAAAAATCGATTATAATATCGTTCAATAATAATGCAGTGCGCGTAAAAATTAGAATTACGAGGGAAATAGTATCTCGGCCCAGGATAGTACCGACCGTACAAACAATGCATCATTTTACTTCAATGCATTTTTGAACGTGGCTGTACGCTTTTCTATAACGCATGGCCCAGCGTGCATTCGTGTAAATGCAGTGCACGCGAGGTGTCTTTAGATCGGTGCCGCCTCAGCGCACGAGCCGCTAGGCGAGTGCGCAGTGCGCTCCATCTAAAGACACCGAGTGTACACTGCATTTACATTGATGCACAACAGGGCAAGTGCTTTATTTGTTTTATAAAATAGCGACAGAGTTTTCATAAACAAGAATAGAAACAAAAGGCAGACTCTAGATCTGCAGTTTTTCTTGCTATGTCCATGAGAATTCACATTTTGCTGCAAACTTGAGTAGGCCTATTACGTCTAGGCCTAAATCTGCTGTTGTCACAAATATCTGACCGCAAACAAAACTGTGTGCTCCGACTTCTTTGCTCACGACGCAATATCACAAGCGTGCAATGACAATTTTTTTTTTTGCGCACCATCTGCACTCCCGTGCAGTGCGCGAAAAAAGTTGAATGCCACGTGACGCGTTTTGACCAATTACCATGCTTGAAACAATCTAGCTAGTTTATCATCCTTATTACCAAACTTGAAGGGAAACATTAACACTCACTGTTACATAAGACCGCGTGTATTAAAAATCAATGGAGCAAGACTAATGAAATTTCAACTGGATATAAAGAATAAGCAGGCCATGAATGATTGGCACTTAAGGGAGAATATTACATCATACGGCAGGTTTAGAAGAGGGACACTTTTTAGGGACACGATGTTGTACACTTGAATACCAACTCGCGTACGTTCAGGCAGGTAATTGAAAGCCTGGCTGTATGTAATTTGGTGTATAAAGACGATCAATCTTATTAGATGTAATCATTTTGTGAACGATGACAGAGTTCCTTTTCATCGTGAGAATTTTAATCATCTATGGCTATTGACGACAAGAAGAGCAATTAGATTTAAGAAGGCCCTACAAAATACATTGATAGTCGAGCGAAGATTAAAAATAAACCAGACCATATTTTCGTTTATCCCATTCCAAGGTCGACTCTTTATTTAACATAAAAGACTTTGACATTTGACATTGACTTTCGAACTTAAGCACTAAAGGATGACTCATGGTTCTTGGACTTTTGGTAGGAAAGCACTGTTTTTATTTTCGTTAATTCTATTTATTCGGATTAGATTAGCTACATGTATAACCATAACCACAACATTTCACCTAACCCCAAAACCTTCGTCATCGTCGCTCTCTCATGGCTTAGTACTCGTGACCCGATTGATGAGGGTTCTCCATTCGTGTCGACGCTGATACTTTGAGTAGCCTACGGTGGTTTATCGACATGTTAATTATAGGGGCAATACCATATCAGTCCAAGCATGATAGCTTCCTCCAGATTTCCTCCATCCTCTTTGCAATGTGACCAAAATATTGAAGCTTCTGCTCCACCTCTTCGCTGAAGAGAGGATGTATATCCCCAATATCATGTCAAATGCTTTCATTTTATTTTTTGGTTGTCCATGGAATGTAAAGCAACTTTCTCCAGCTCCACCCACATCACAAACGCTTCAATTCTTCTCTGATCTGCAGCACTGAAGACCCATGTTTCACATGCATATGTTGCAATTGGAAGTAGAGACTAGCCTGATTTTAGCTGCGTCAGTGATGCTTCTATTCTTCCAGAGCTTTGGCACACATTGATGTTTTAGCCATTGCGTTTCGACGTCTGATATCTTGCTGAGCAGCCACATTTGTTTGTTAGTATGCATCCAAGGAAGTTAAAATGATCTACATATTCAATGATGGAGTTCTAAAACCTTAACCTGAGCCTAAACTTAAGCCAGTCCTAGCTGAAGAGTTTGATAATCAATCCGATCTCATTCAACAGGGGTAAATTTGTAAGACATTCTGATTGTTTTTGTTGAAGAGTTGTATACCGCAAAGCAAAACAAGGTGTAGATAATGGTTTTAAACTTCCATAACGGCAAAAGTAGCTTTTGTGTGGCATAGAGACTGCACAAACTTTATTCTTTTTTTTCTGACGGTATTATAGATAAATACAATTGCCTAGTTTAACTGTGCAATTATGGCATAAGTGGACCATGATAGGAAAGGGGTTAAACAGTGATTATTATTTCGGTTGTCTATATGTTGGTTCGCATTTAGTAGATGTAACAGATAACCCCAAGATATCGTAGATCTTTGAAGTGTGGGATAAGTCAGTCTCAAGTGAGGCACTGGAGAGCAACTATTCGTGTCGTGGTGGAGGTTTGTATGATTAATGGCTTTTGTACAGTTTTGCCAACAGAATACATGTACCTGCACCTTTGTATTTCCATGTGCATCTGGTGTATTTCGGGTGGTAGACTGTTAATCAAACTGTTAACAAACGCTTTGTGTACAGTATAGCAATGCTAGTTCTAAGAAAAGCTCTAGTTTTCAACACATATTTTAATACACTGATTGTTTTCTATTTTTGTTTTTTCTCGTCTACTCTAGGTTGAAATTAGTCGACTTAGTAATCCGTACACCAACTGTTCCGGAGCCTCTGCGATAAAGGCTCACAATGTGTTCAAAGAAAAGTTTCCTCACATCGATTACAGCAGATCGGTAAGTTTAATCACCACCACTACCATGTCATCCTTTCTTTCTTTCTTTCTTTCTTTCTTTCTTCTTTTTCTTCTTTTTCTCCTCCTTCTCTTCCTGAGTCCTCCTTCTTCTCCTCTTCCTCCTCCTTTTCCCCTTCTCCTACACACTAAAAAATAAAGGTGCGCACAAGGTGCAACTTTGCGGAAATAGATGCCGAGCAATTTCTGCGGCGGTATTTGAGGAACTCTGCACCTTTCACAGCTGAGCGCTCGCTCCACTCCATTATGTTTGCAAGTTTGCACCTTTTAGGTGCACATTTTGCCTCCAATGTATTCAAATTTATGGATGTTTTCTCTTCCGAAGCCTGGTGTGAGCTATTTCTTTCACCTGTTTCTATGAATACAATTTCAATACTGAAAATGCAACTTGCATACATTATACTATTTTCTATGTCGGAGAAGCTCAGACAAGCATTCAGGTTGTCAAAAACGACCTTTGTTTAAAAGGTATGCATGGAATTTGAATACATTACAAAAACGGCCTATAGGTCCAAAGTTTGCACCTTTAAAGCATGAAAATAATGCACCTTCGGCTTCAACACTATACAGCGTGTATCAAAAAAAAGTAGACCCTTAGAAAAAAATTATTAAAAATTGTTTTCGTGATTTAGAGATTATTTTTTGATATGAATATTTTTACCTTGGACCTAAGCTATCTGATGACACTATTGGTATTGAAAGTATTTCACGCATGAGTGAGCACAACCCGATTTTGTGCAATCGGTCAAAAATGCATTTGCGCACAGAATGTGTTCTTATAATCAATGTTTAATACCTCACAGACGGTGCTGCGGAAGCTCTCACACTGATGTGCATAAGGATTGAATCATTGAGCATGCTCAGAGAAGAGCTAATATCGATTTTGTGACAAAAAAGGAAAACAAAATGAAGCACTGATTCAGATATACCCACATAAAAAGAAGAGAATGTCATGTTTGCAAAATGAACGCTGAATTAAAAAAGATGCATTTCCTCCGTTTTTTTCAGGGGTTGGGGTTGGTAATTGTATCTGAACTTATTTTGTCTTTCGTCACAGAATTGATATAAGCTCTTCTCTGAGCATGCTGAGGATTTAGAATGTAGCAAAAATGAAGTAATGATTCAGATACAACCCACCCTACCCCTTCAAAAGAAGAAAATGCCATTTTCTTCAGTTTACAGTTCATCTTGCAAACATTACATTTTCTCCTTTTTTAGGGGGGTACTTCTGAATCATTGCTTCATTTTTGTTTGTTTTTTGCCACAAAATTGATATTACATCTTCTCTGAGCATGCTGAGGATTCAATCCTTGTGCAAATCAGGTGAGAGCTTCTGCAGCACCGGTCTGTGAGGCATTAAACATTGACTATGAGAACACAATTCTGTGCGCAAATGCATTTTTGGCCTAGTGGACAAAAGCGGGTTGTGCTCACTCATGCGTGAAATACTTTCAATACCAATAGTATCATCAGATAGCTTAGGTCCAAGGTAAAATATTTATATCAAAAAATAATCTCTAGATCATGAAATATTTGCGTAATAAATTTTTTTCTGAGTGTCTACTTTTTTTTGATACACGCTGTATAATTATGTGAAAATACACACCTTCACGGTGTGTATTGGCTAAGTGGGTAGAGCGTCCGCCTCACGTGCGGAAGGTCGCAGGTTCGAGCCCCGGTAAGGTCATATTTGTACGAGTTTTTAAATATTTGTGAATGTTAATTAATAAAGTGTATTATAATGTAAATACTATAAATAGCACTGGAATGAACGTAAATTGCGGTTTACACACAAAAACACACAGTTTGCAAGAAAATGAAGAATACTTTTTTATTTTCGTTTTTCTATGGTGCAACTTTGCACCTTTCAGAAAGGTGCAAAGTTGCACTTTTAAAGGTGCTCCAGTGTGACATTGGTCTGCACCTTTAAAGGTGCAAGTTGAGCTTATTTTTCTGAGTGTGTAGTTGTTGTTGCATGTGCCCTGGGAAGCGGAGGTGCTGGGGGTGCTGAAGCACCCCCCCCCCCCTGCAAAAAGACGTGTATGTCTATTTTTCTTCAAATTTGGCCGCAGAGCGACTTTTCAGCTGTTGATTTGGCCGCGAATTGGCCGCGGGAAAAAATTTTGGCGCGAAAATTTTCCGCCGACACCCCCCCCCCCCAACTGGGCGACTTTTCAGCTGGTGATTTGGCCGTGAATTTGGCCGTGAGAAATTTTTTGGACGCGAGAATTTTTTTATTGTGCCGCGAAAATTTTCCGCCGACACTCCCCCCCCTCCCCCCCCCTCCCCCCCCCCCCGCACTGAGCGGACTTTCATGCAGCTGTTGATTTGGCCGCGAATTTGGCCGTGAAAATTTTTTTTGCCGCGAGAATTTTTTTTGGGCCTGCGAAAATTTTCCGCTGACACCCCCCCCCCCCCCCAGTGGAGCGACTTTTCAGCGTTAATATTGGCCGCGAATTTTGGCCGTGAGAAATTTTTGGGCGGCCGCGAAAAATATATTACTCAACACCACCTCGTAAAAAATCGTTCCCACGGCCCTGTGTTGTTGTTATTGCTGTTGTTTCTTCTCCTTCTTCTTCTCTTCTTCTTTCTTCTTCTTCTCTTTTCTCCTTCTTGTCTTCTTCTTCTTCTTCTTCTTCTTCTTCTTCTTTCTTCTTCTATTTCTTCTTTTCCTTTTCTTCTTCTTAATAGTAGAAGTAGCAGCACTATTAATATTATTCATGCCGGTGTTCTTTGTATCTTATCATGTATTTGTTTCTGAAACAAAGTCATATCCTTCTTTTTCTGAAAGGCATGTGAGAAGGGATTGCTTTCTTCGATCGCGTAGTGCAGGACTGTAATTGCTCTGATGCCCGATATAGATACAACAATACGATCGCACCATGTAATTCATCGAACGGTATGTTTATAACAATTCTGCCCATCAATTCTACTTGTTTCTATAACTCGATAATAAGTGGAATCGGAACTTTTGTTTAAAGATTGTGGTCATTGATTTGCACGTCAAAAAAACATCTATATGAATCATCAAATCAGCTGAAATCATATCCAATGTGAAGATGATATAAATAACACCTCTCATAGAGACTTGGGGTAAAATATTGCAGAGTTTTGGTGAAAAATCTGGACCGGTTAAACTTCATCCTTTTTCAAATTGCTCCGAAGCAAATTCAAAGAAAATTCGCCGACGTCAAAACTGCACGTGCCGTTCCAAATCGGTCGATCAAGCCGCATGGGCGAAATCCATTTTTTCAAAATGTAGGGGGGACATCACATGGCCCAGAAACTGCCCAAACCAATATTTTTGCCAAGCCCAAAATTTTCCTAAACCTGCCAAATTGCCAGGCCAAAACACAATTTTCTGACAAGCGGGGGGGGGGGGGGGATGGGGGGGGGGCGGAAGGCGCCGCACCAAAACCATCAATTTTAAGCAAAAATTTTTAACTCTGCCATATTGCCCAGGACCCAAACAATTTCTGACAAGCGGTGGGGGGGGGAGGGCGCCGACCAAAAACCATATTTTGCAAGCCAAAAATTTCTAACCGACTGCCAAAATTGCAAGCCAAATCACAGTTTTCTTGGCATTGGCCACATGCAAATTTGTGGAGGGGGGACATTTTGATATTGTGTCCCCCACTTCAAATCTGGGGGCGGGGACATGACCCCCCGTCCCACCCCCCGAATTTGCGCCCCTGATCAGGCCGTTATGGCCAAAAGGTCCGCGAGCATGGGATAGCGAGTTAACCAATCAACGGCCTGCGCTGGTCCTTTGCTACGGTGCACCAGTAAACCGCATTCGTCAATTTGAAGCAAAATTGAAACTCACAGATAGAACAACATTCGGGTAATGTCGTTATTAGTTTTTTCTCATAAACAACAAATTCATGACCTAGGATCTCAGACTTTCAACAACTACCATTTGTAGAGTACTAAAACTACGTTTTAGTATTGATAATGAAAGTCGGAAGTAATGGACTTGCACATTCCTCTTACACAATCTTTAAATATTATTTGCTCATTTCAAAAAAAATTAAATTGATAAGCATATTATAATAATTTTTGACTATGTAATCGAAAAATTAAAAAACCATACAAAGAAAACATAACGAAACTCAGCTGGATGATCTCTGATAGAATATACTTAAAATCAAAGCTGGGAAGTATTAAATATAAAAATGCTGTGAATCGCCTTATGTTAGCTTTATCACGTGTTTGCATGTTTGTTAGAAAATGATAAATATCTATGTAGACTTTATAAGAAGTTTCTATGACCAGAAAACTTATTTGCAGCCAATAAGAGATACATTCACAATAAAAATATATTCATTGTGAGCCTGTACTTCAGAACTGAGTTACTGACTTACATGCGGAAAGTGATTTGAGTTGCACTCAACAATTTGGTGTTAAGGTTAATATACTTTGTTAGAAAAAATAAATATATATGCGATATGATTTCCGTGTAAGGCTAAACCCCTAGGCATATGTTTGACGGGAACGCCAGGGATTGAATCTGCTTCTCCTTGAAATGGTCTCTGCGAACCTTTTCTACATTTATAGGTTGATAACTTTTTACATAAAATAGGCAAATATGATGGTCGCAAATTCAACGGTGATAACGGTGTTTATGTATGTTAACAGACCAATGTGTGGACGATGTCGAAATGAGGTATTCACTGGCGAATCTGCCTGCGGATGCACGATGCCATTCGGTACGTAAAATCTCACCTTGTTAATTGTGTATCATGTTATTAATCGTTGGAAATAAAAGACCTCTTCAACAAGGCGACAAAACAAATCATGTCTATATTTTGTCATAACAATACCTGTTGAGTTCATTTAAAAAACCTGTAATCATTGCAGACAATGTAAGCGACTAATCAAACATTAAGAAATTATGTAATAATGAGAAGTCTTTTTTTCTCTGTGAAAAGTCAGTTCACATTTCGCCGTTGATTTTTTTTTTTTTTTGAGAAAGAATAATTATTCGAAATTTCAAAATATCGTATCTTTTAAATTATCAAAAAATTTGCTCAAACTTTCAGCTGTTGACTTCCTGTGGACTTATTCTGAAATTCGATGAATCCATTTTTGTACTCGCAAAATAAATGCCATAAAGATCATAATTTTACCTGTATATTCTATATTATTTCTGTGCACTTTCCAGCAAAACATCCTACGAATTACTGTTTCGGAGCACTCTGGCCCAATGAAGGATACAAGGGTAATTGCCAGGATTAAATAATTTCAACTGCTGGGAATTCATCTC
>JZLH01S0635897.1:0-12612 GCA_001188425.1 Eucidaris tribuloides | reverse complement strand
CTGTGTTAAACACTCTGTTGGGCAAGGCACTGCAAAAACATTTAACTACAACAACAATCCTTTGTAGGCTATCTTTGTTCAAAAGTGCTTAGAGACATGATATATTTTGTCTTAATGTTCATCATGTCATTCTCATTATATTTATTATTATTATTAATTATATTATTTTATTATTATTATTATTTGATGTTTTATTATTATATTATTATTATTATTATTTATTATTATTATTTATTATTATTATTATTAATATTAGTTTTCTTCAATTTGCGTTGGCGATCTGCCATGAAAATTGTTAACCTATATAGGAGACCCAATTTTGCGCACGCGAGCGCGCCGAAAATTTTGACATCGGTTGTTCTAAGCCTAACGCTTATGATAATATAATATATATAGTTATGTAAATTCAGGGCTGATGGTATATTGCGTAGAATATTCAACATGTAGATAAAACCCAAAGAATGAAGTGGGAGGCTTCACATAGGTTTTTTAGGCCAGGTCGGACGGGGGGACACCCCCTCCCACCACCTTCCCCCCCCCCCACGCTCGCTCCGCTCGCTCGGGTTCGGTCGCTTCGCTCCCTCGCATATTCCGCCCCCCCATAAGATCAAATCCTGGCTACGCCACTGGTGACTTACCGACGTTTGGTCATTTTGCAGCTTTTCAATTTACACTTTACACCACATTTTAAAATACTGCCCTTTCCCTGATTACATAATCATAACAAGTGGGGTATCATGTTAAAGAAAATAAAATAATCTTTCCGATGATACCAAGATTGCATTGATTTTACATACGAAACGGGAGATATAACCGATCAAACTCAGATTTCCAAACTTTTTTTGAGGAGTGTATTTATATATACTGAATATTGTTTTTATTTTACAGAAAAAATGCTTCCAATGCATCCTTTTTGCAAAACTGTGTACATAACGTTAAAAGTTAGACGACGTGAAGCCAAAAAAAACCCCACTTCAATCCAATCATAGTAACGTTAAAGCGCAAGTTCAGTTTTGGCATTATTTGAAAGCTTTATGCCCAAAGGTCATATCACACCAATAATAGATTCTGAATGTCTTTCATTTTTTTTTAAATCAATAATTGAAAAATCCCGGGGGTGGGGTGGGGACCTCCGAGATTTTGACTACATTTTACAGCATCCAAAGCGTTAAAAGGTGTTAAGTAATCTGAATTATACCTCAGCAGAGGTATAATTCAGATTACCTAAACACCTCAGTAAGGCTTTGGATGCTATAGAACTCGGGGTCCCCCCCCCCCGAGATTTTTCAATACTAAAAAAAAGACATTCAGAATCTATTGATTATTGGTATGATATGACCGTTGGGCATAACGCTTTCAAAAAACAAAAATATGCCAAAACTAAACTTGTGCCTTAAAGGTAAATTACAATATACAGCGTAGGAAATACACTGGGGCGACGGGTGATTTAGCCCCCAAGATTAACAAAATAGCCCCCTAAAATCACTAAATAGCCTTCAATTTTCCTCATAGGGTTCAATGTATAACATACTGAAATCACGAAACTGAGCTTGAAAGTAGCCCCAGAAAATTGAATTTTATTTCCTGCCCTAAATGACATGATTGGGGGTAGTCCTCAACTTAGAGAAAATACTATTCTATAATCAAGTAAACTGTGAAGGGATTCTACTGTAAAAAAAAAATTGTAGTCAAAAGTTGACTCATTTTAAAATAATGTCCATCAGTATGGTTCTCAAGGCATTTTTTATTTCTCAAAATCATGTCACTGAGCTTTAATTACCAAGAAAAGCATGCTTCAAAGACAATGTTCAACCATTCCAACGTGCTGACATGTGCGACAGACGATTCAATAACTTCATTAACAACATTGTTAGCATGCAATTAAATGTAGAATGTAACCCCTAAACTAGACCGAAAAATCAGTCTATTTTGGGCGGGGATATGTTCCGCGGAGACTACGTCTGGCTCAACAGTATCTACCTCCTTTCAATAGAGTAAGTAAAAACTCAGGAAATGGTTTTAAAAAACTCCTCTGAACAGACAGATTTTTGATTCTACCTCTAAACCAACCCATACAAGTTACTAAGTGTCTATAGGGCAATAGATATACTGTATTCCCCTGCTATCCCTTACAGAACTGTATTCTCCTAGATTGGTAAATATTCAATAATGCCTTCATGTGTGAAGGCATGGGACAGGGTTCTACATGTACAAATTCAGCTGATCCAGATTGTTAGAATACAGTGTAGATCTGTCAAGAGTCTATTAATCAGTGTTGTAGTCAGACATCACCTTCCGAGGCCAAGACCGAGTCCGAGTCACCACGTTCCGAGTTCCAAGTCAGAGTCACCATTGACCGAGGCCAATTTGACCAGAGTCTGATTCACCACTCTCAAAATCAGAGGCTGAGTCACTAAGTTATGAAATAGTGTAATATTTTAGGGCATATATAGACCTAATGTACATACGTTTTAAAATTATTCTGAAATCCTACAATCACTTACATAGATTTTCTAGACCTGTATAATGTGTCATTGCCTCCATCTTATGCAAATGAGTTGATCTAATCAATAGAACAAAATCAAGTCAGAATTGTTTGAACTTGAGTAATGCCACAGTAGCCAGTAGGCCTAATTGTTCACCAGCTGCTTCAAATATTGCTCAGTTGATATAGGCCTATAGGTGATAGTGTACTATTTGTGCAGAGTATAGCGGCAAATAGGGCTTATTTCAAAATATGCAAATGAGATGATTTCACTGACGGATATCAATACCTTTGTACGGTCATTAACCATCAATGTGATCTGAAAGTTTTACGACAGATAATTGAGGTTGTTTTATAGTATCAGCAGATTTCACCCACCTACAGAATTGCGGCAAAATTGTTCAAAAATAGCCTATTTTTATGTGTGCATTCCTAATAAATTGACCCGCACACATCTTATGACAATGACTTTGTGCAAGTTGGTGGCTTAGATCAACTTTGGTCTATTATCCAGACTAACTATTTGATACTTTTTGGAAGGCCAGTGGCTTCAATTTCGATCCAAATAATTTAACAAAATGTACCCAACATTTTCATTTTCACTAAAACCCAAATCACCCCATATTTCAGAACATGAAAATAAGATGACGTCATTAACACCAGAATGAAAATTGGTATGAATATACGATTTCATCACAGAATGCACCTTCCCTCCAAGTTTGAAGAAAATTCGGTGTGTTGTTACAAAGATACATAATGTCTACCCATGCAGATTTCTCCAACCCCTAAAACAGACCTGTTGAAAAGTTGCAAGTTAGATTATGTCCCCCAAAGGGTGAAAAGAAAACACAATGGGAATGAGTTTTTTTTTTCTTGTTGGCATCCTTTTTCAATCGAAGGAATAAGCAAAAAGCTACCCCAAGGTAGCTCCCCCCCCCCCGGCCCACGGGATATAATACTCCTTACATGCGCACTTTAGAAATTCACTATAGGCCTACATGTACATGTACTGTGATCAATAAACGGGCAATATGTTGTGGCGTTGTAGAACTCACAGTGCAAAACGATTGTTTGTAATGGTGCTAAATCCACGTTTTATTTTAAAAAAATGTGCTTAATGCAAAATATCAACATGTATCACCGAATATTAAGATTTAAAACTTTGGTTGTATACACCAACTGGGCGAAATTTCATTACACTTGAAACAATGAATTATTTATCGTTATTGGATTTGGCTTCATTTCGAAAGGAAATCGTCTTTTTTAAACTGGATATAGGCCAAGGCTTACATAGAGGCTCCTAGTTCAAAGTATAGCATTGTCTCCTTTCAATAATATTAATCGAAAATTCTTTGTATTAGATAGGGAATGAAAAAATACGAATATAACAAAATACAAATTGGTAGAACATTGGAAAAATAAATACCTCAACCTACGGAGAATTTCGTGGCAACTTGCTGCAGGTCTTTCCACCGTATTTTTTTTTACCGTTAGACCGCATTGTTATCAAAAACATAATTGTAGTCAAAAGTTTGTAACAGATACTTCATTTTCAAGTAATGTTTAGGGACTTTTAACTGTGAAAGTAATGGTTAGCCGGGTTGATAAATTGAGTATAGTTAAGCATTGTCAGTATTACGAAATGATTTATAAACCAAAGAATCTGGTAAATAACTTTACCAAAATGTATCAAGATCAACATCCATCAAGCACATTAAAGTACTTTTCATCAATACTGTTCAGGTTTCTCTGCTTAAGTGGTCATACTTTGAAGGTTTGGATCTAATTGCTTACCTCTGAGTCTATCGATTTGGTGAAAAAACACTTACGATCTAACACAATCCTACGAACCAAAGTATGATCACATGGTGCATAAGAATGCAATGAACATCTTTTAAAGCTAATCAAGCAAACCATATAATTATATTCCTTACTGCTGTAAACAGTAAAGAGCATTAATTTATCAATCCTGACCTATCGTTTCCAAAGACATGGGGTTGTAAGGTAAAGTTTCACGAAAAAAAAGGCTTGTTGGTAATAATCAAGTGATATGTGCGAATTTGATTTTCACGTAGCCGTTACATTATCCTGACTACCAGACGTTATCAATATACAAAACTTAATCACGTGAACTAAGTTCAACACGTGAGTGAAATCTACAGTCGGAATCTGTTATCCAGACTACTGTACATGAATTGGGCAAATGCCTGAAAATACATGATTTAAAGACACAAGCTAACAATGACCGCAGTTCCCGGCCACAGTTTGGAAAAATGTGAGCTACATAATCCTCCATACCCTAAGTGCCTTTGACAAGGTCTAAAAATGACGTCCTGAAAAATTTCAAACTGTGTATTCAGTGCTTAAAAACAGGTGAAAATCTACGAGTACTCGGGTTAACCGGATTCACCATGCCCATTTTAGTTCTCTTATATGACCTACTGCGTGAAGATCTAACCTACTCCACAGCGGTGGAAATGCATGGGTGATGTTCATTCATGCATATCCTTCTAGTGGCAGTATAACTTTCCAAACGTTTTTTTTTTTTTGTCGATTTAAGCACCTCTTTAGTTCAGATATCGCAAATTGATTTTTTTGTTAATTTAAGCTCTATAATGTTAGCTTCTAGGAAGCTATAAATTCAAAATTTAAACTAGGTATTACTGTTACAATTTTCTTAAGTTGGATCAAATTCTGGTTGAAGTAGCAAATCAGAAAAAAAAGTATACTTGGATCCAGCCCGAGTGTAAATATTACTTCTTAATAAACAATTATTCTTGATCTGTATAAAATCGATGATTGGGTTCATTGAACGTGGCGAACAGAAAATCAGGGACGAGACCAGTAATATGCACACATTTCATTTGAATCATCCAATGTTGGTAGAATCAAATAGTTTGTTATTGAAAATAAGTACAATAAAATAAAATTAACTGTAGTGGTCTTTCAATGTGCATCAATCATTTTAACCATATGCCGCTGAAATGCTTGCCAAACAAACATAGTCTTCTAAGATGTAAAAAAAAAAAAATCACAATGAACTACCATTCAGGGTAACAACATCAACATTTTAAGAACGTTTTCAGATAATAACGGTGGTTTTTTTTTCAAACATGTAGGTGTACATCACTGCAAGAAAAAAAAAGTGCAAAATAACCGATTCTCTTTGATATTGTTTATGCCCACAAAATGCAACAGAAATTGGAAAGGCAATCAAATTGTGATTTTTTTTTGTCGAAAAACTCTCGACCCGGAAAATGTTCATAAGGTAACATCCATAATTATCTTTGTTTCCTCGATCGCCAAAATTCTGAATTTGTTAGATCAGCAGTGAATCAAAACTTCAGCTACTCGATATAGAAATAATCATTTTTGTGGAAAGTCATCATGGACAAAAACATCTCGACCTTGTCAACAAAGTTTGGCCTTTCCGAGTCCATTCATTTAAATTTACACACTTTTCCAGACTCCACCAAAAATGTTGCATTCTGTAGTTTTGGCGGGTATAAATTTGTCGAAAAAAGATTAAATGTGTTTCACTCACCATAGTTAAGCACACAGCAAAATTATCAGCGGGGAAAAAATATGACTCTGTTGCAGGAGATCGTTTGGAGAAGATGTTCACCGATGGTTACCAGAAGGTCAGCTCACGAGAACATCTAACCGAGCAATTAAAATCGTGTATTCGGAGTCGGAGATTGTGATTGTTCACTGATCACAACCAACTTGTTAGCTCGCGAGAAAATATGAAATGATGACAAAGTGTAATTGTACGTTCAAAATTGTTTCGAGAACAGTTATTGTTCACAAATGAGTGCAGATCACGACACACAGATCAGCTCACGAGCACGTCTAAAAGACAGAATGCAGTGGTGCACTCGAACCTGCGAAATAAAACCCTTTGCTGTCAAAAAAAAAGATAATACAGTTAGTAAAGTTATGCGCATATCGCAATTTTTTCAACACAAAACGAAAAATGCGGTGAGTAGCGAAGAAAAACAGTCATGCGCACATGGCTTTGTTCCACGTTACTTCCCTATAAATGGGAGGGGCCTAATTCGTGTGCAAAGTTCTTAACTTGAGATTGCTGTTGTTAATGTTGTTGTTGTTGTTGTTGACACAATTGCCTGGACATTCATGTCGACAAAGTGATAGTTCGTCCATGATTGCGGGGTGAGCATGATGATGAGGCAGGAGGAGGAGGATGGTAGGGAGGACGGAGGAGGTCGAGGAGGAGGAGAGAGTAGAGAGAGTGTGAGGGGAGGAGAAGAACATTAGTAAAACACGTGTTTCCAACAACGAAACGAAAAAATGCGGTAACTTAGCAAAAAAAAAAAAAAACCCTGGTCATGGCACACATCGCTTTGTTTTTGTTACTCTTCCTCACGGGAGGGGCCTAATCCATGCGCCAGAGTTCTGGCAATTACTACTGCTGTTGACACAATTGTGTCGGACAAATGTCGACAAGTGCATATTTTCACCATGAAGCATGTTGATTCTCCGTATTCTCAACAAGTAAAATTTTATAAGAAGTCGATACCCAGACCGCTTAGTTCTTGTTTTTACCTACACGCGTGACCATTGCGCCCTATTAATTTATTTTTTTCGACCACTAGATCGCCGGGGGGGGGACGGGAGCGGGTGGGTCGAGCGCCGGGTGGCCGGGGGGTCCGCGGAGTGGATCATGCCGTATACAAGGGTTTATATTGATAAATTTTTCTGTTCAGACCCTGCTCCCCTCCCAATAATTTGCCTCATGTTTCGCGACTCCCCGAATGATTTGTCTCATTATTCCACAGTTCTCGATTACGTGGAAGACCAGCTCTGTTGTGTTGACACCCCAAGGCTATTAAATGGTTCAGCCAACTGATGATGATGATGATAATGATGATGATGATGATGATGGTGATGACGACGCCGAAGAGGAAGATATTAAGTAAACACCGTTTAAACATTGAGTACACTTTTTCCTGGTTATCAAGCATGAATAAAAGTTTGGAATATTTTATTTTCCGGTGATTTGCTCTTTTTTAAAGTGCAGATTTCTTACGATTAATGAGCAATCATCCACGAAGAACAGATCATTACTAAGTTCAAATGAGCTCTCTACTCAGGGGCGACACCAGGGTAAAATTTTAGGAGAGGCGAAATACGTCGGAAAAATTTTGCGTGCCATTTTTTTTTTTTACTAGCCAAATCGCAAGCCAAACAGCGTCCGATAAGCAGGGGCAGCGGACCGACGACGACGAATAGCAGTTTTGGCCGCCATTTTTTTTTATTAGCCAAGTCAACACAAATAAGAAAACGAAAATTTCGAAAAACCGGTAAAATCCCCGTCATTTTAATAAGTTAAAAAAATAGGGGCGGTATACAACTGCTGCTACTTTCACCAGTTCTACTACTACTACTACTAGTGCTACTACTACTACTACTACTACTACACTACTACTACTACTAATGCTACTACTACTACTACACTACTACTACTACTAATGCTACTACTACTACTACTACTACTACTACTACTACTACTACTACTACACTACTACTACTACTAATGCTACTACTACCACTACTATTATTATTTTAACTACTTTAACTACTACTACAACTACCACCACCACCACTACTACTACTACTACTCCTGCTACTTTTACTACAGATAAACAATTTTGTCATGATCTTGAAGAAACTGAAGTGGGTAAGGTGTGGTCCATCCCAAGCGGGGTAACGTCTCTTTCTCATGTATCAAATTGATGGTTTTAATCCACATCAAATAGATACGTGATGCAAATAACAAAATATGTCGAACAAGGTGTTCTTGTGCAGCCTATAAACATGTTGGCCTTTTGTTTTGATGACCAGAATGAACCAGGAAATGTGTATACTATCCTCACGTAAAATCAGGTTATCTGGAGATATATATGATAAATATACCCTAAGATTGGTATTGTGTGTCGTCATTTAACACCTTCTATATACACCCAAATGCCTATGAGGCTGAAAGCTCAAACAGTGCATACGACTGTCCACTCAGTTAAGTGTATATGTATGGATGATGAACCTGGCTCTTAAATTAGGAAAATCTGAAAAAAGTGGGAACTGAGCCTGGTTTCTCATAACTGTATTTTCTATTGACAACGATAAGGTAAGTAAATGGGAGAAAAGCATACTGAGATGATGACCGGGACATTACAAAATTATCATGAGCTCTTATAAGTTGATGGATTACATCAAGGAAGACAAAAAACTAGTCGAATTGCAGTTGGCATCATATCAGACAAAATACACACGGTAGTAGGCCGTAACGAAGAGCCCCTATATTCCCTTTCATTCTTGACATGACAGCATAATAAAGAAGATGAAAAGGATGATGATTTTGATGATGTTGTTATTTTTGTTGTTGATGATGATGATGATGATGATGATGATGGTGATGATGATGATTACGATGATAATTAAGAACAATGATGATCACTTACTGTTCAAGCATTCAGCGTATTGACTTCCTGGTTATTGTGCACATGATTTAATAGAGTTTATGACCTCGTCCGTACACACCTATCCCCTTGGAAATGTTTCCTTGTAATCAAAGCATATTGTTTGGGAACGGGACACGGTTTCTATAATACTGTTTTTCCTCTGTTTGGTTAATCCATCATATTTCTATCATTCTAATTTTATTTATCACCTGGTCAAATCATCTAGCATTTTATCGTCTTGGTTCGAATCGTGTCTGTAGCACCTGGAGTATCGATTATTTCCGAGTAGCACTGCATCTCAACTGAAGGGGCTTGTATCCGTTACATCTGGTAGAAAAACAGGGGCAACACATTTTGAGAACTACTAAAACTGATGCTGGATTTGCTGCTGCTGCTGCTGCTGCTGCTGCTGCTGCTGCTGCTGCTTTTTCTTACTTTTTTATTCACATTTTCTATTACTACTGTAACTTCTAGTACTGCCACCACTTCTACTTATATTTTTCCTTTTACTGCTACAACTACTACAACAACAACAACAACAACTACTACTACTACTACTACTACTACTACTACTACTACTACTACTACTACTACTACTACTACTGTAACTCAGAAAAATATACATAGTGGAAATTAAGTAAATGAAGACACAAAATGAAAGACGTCTAAACGGAAAGGAGTCCAGTAGTGCACTGATTTATTTTCTCTAAATTCAGGGCCAAACCAAAATTGTTTGAATAGCCAAACAATTGAATAATTGAATTATTGAATAGCCAAACAATTGAATAGCCAAATACTCGAATAGCCAAACTGGTTTGAGGCACCAGTCATTTCGATGGCGTGGGTTCGAATCCCACCGCTGCCACCTGTTGTAACTCAGAAAAATATACATCGTGGAAATTAACTAAATAAAGACACAAAATGAAAGACATCTAAATAGAAAGGAGTCCAGTAGTGCACTGATTTATTTTCTCTAAATTCAGGGCTGCCTCGCCTAAAGCCCAGAACACAATTAACATAATGCATATTAAAATATATTCAAATGAGTTAGTAAACAATAGCTAAAGTGGAGGAGACAAAATAATGGAAAAACCCAATTCAACAGATAAACCAATAGGAGACAAGAAGGGGATGAGGTGATATAAGGAGGTTGGGTGACATGATAAGAATGAGAGCTGTCTAGGCTCAACTCAGGAATCAGGTGTGTGATGGAATGAATGGACACACCTGGATGAATATGGAAATCATGGAATGAAGGTGACATGTGACATGACATGAGAATGAGGCAATGCATGGTAACCAAAATGGCTGATAGCATGGCAAACTAAATATAAACTAAATTAAAGGGAAGTAGTCACAAGTGACAAAATAATAGTCCTACACTACTACTACTACTACTACTACTACTACTACTACTACTACTACTACTACTACTACTACTACTACAGATATGCAATTTTGTCATGTTATGGAGTAGGAGGGTGTGGGTCAGCCAAAATCGTGCTCTTGAAGGAAGTGAAGGCGTTACGATCCAGAGGTGCAAGGTAGCAACTCCTTCTCATGTATCCAGTTTATGGTGTTAATTCAGATAAAATATTATAGATGCACGATGCAAATAACGAAATAATGTCGAACAATGTTATCCTGTGTAGCCTATAAACATTTTAGATTTCAGTTTGATGACCAGATTGAACCAGGAAATGTGTATACTACTCACGTAACGTCAGGATCATATTATGGAAAATCTGGAAATAAATAAATATACCCTCAGATTTGTATTGTGTGTCGTCATTTAACGCCTTCTATATACGCCCACATGCCTATGAGGCTGAAAGCTCAAAATGTGTAATACAACGGTCCACCCAGTGGATATGTATAGATGATGAACCTTGATATTGAAATAAGAACATCTGAAAAAAGTGGGAAAACTGAGGTGCCTAATTACTGTATTATAGGCAGTGACAAGGATAAGAAAAAAAAATGGGAGAAAAGCGGGCTGAGATGATACCATCGACATTAGTAAATGAAGATGAGCTCTTAGGGTATACTGTTATGAAAACAGCCTAAGAAGAAGTTCATGGATTACATCAAGGGAGACCAGAAACTAGAGCAGAGTCTGTTCTTTCAAATGAGGTATAACTTATATAACCTTAACGCCTTATTAACCCTTTGGATGCTATATTGTAAAATATAGTCGAAAATCTCGGGGTCCCCTCCCCCTCCCGAGATTTTTCATTAATTAATTAAAAAAAAACTAAAGACATTCCAAATCTATTATTGCAGAGTTATGACTTTGGGGCATAAAGCTTTCAAATAAAAAAAATCCCCAAAACTAAATTTGGGCTATAACAAATAAATGTAAATGTGACGGAATCATAAAAAGTTTTTAGAAAAAACTTATTAACATGATCCCGAGAATAAAAAAGATTACAAGTAAGTCTACAAAAACGAAAAGACAAGTCAAGCATTGTTGATAAAGTTAATTGTTCAAGGTGAAATTATACAAAAAAATAATAATTAATTACAGTAGTATCTTGTGGATATTTATACTACTACTACTACTACTACTACTGCTACTACTACTACTGCTACTACTACTACTACTACTACTACTACTACTACTACTACTACTGCTACTACTGCTACTACTACTACTTCTAGGTTTACTGTTAAGTAATTTGTCATGTTACTATGTGGAAAGGTGTGGGACAGCGTATGTCACATTCTTGAAGAACCTGAAAGGATTATGGGGTGCTACGCGCAGGGTAACATCTCCTTCTCATGTATCAAGTTTATGGTTTGAATCCACAGAAAATATTTAGATGCTCGATGGAAATGACGAAATTATGTCGAATAAGGTCATCATGTGTAGCCTAGAAACATTTTGGAATTCAGGTTAATGACCACACTGAACCAGGAAATGTGTGTACTACTCACGTAACTTCAGGATCATATTATGGAAAATCTGGAAATAAATAAATATACCCTCAGATTTGTATTGTGTGTCGTCATTTAACACCTTCTATATACGCCCAAATGCCTAAGTATGAGACTGAAAGCTCAAAATGTGTAATACAACGGTCCACCCAGTGGATATGTATAAATGATGAGCATGGCTATTGAAATTAGAACATCTGAAAAAGTGGGAAAACTGAGGTGCCTAATTACTGTATTTGGCAGTGACAAGGATAAGGAAAATAAATGGGAGAAAAGCGGGCTGAGATGATAACGTCGACATTGGTAAATGAAGATGAGCTCTTAGGGTATACTGTTAAGAAAACAGCCTAAAAAGAAGTTGATGGATTACATCAAGGAACACCAGAAACTAGTCGATTTAGAGTTGCCATCAGATCAGACAAAATGATAGGCCATAACGAAGAGCCCCAATATTCTCTTTTATCACAGGCATGACAGCATAATGAAGATGAAAATGATGATGAGGAGGAGGATGTTGAAGACGAATATGAAAATGATAAGGAGGAGGAAGAGGAAGAGTATAGTAATGATGATGATGAAGATGAGAATAATGAAGAAGAAAATGTTGATGATGAGGAGGATGAGGATGGTGATGATGATGATAAAGATGATGATAATAATAAAGATGATGATGATGATATTAATGAAGAAGATGACGTTTATGATAAT
>JZLH01S0635896.1:52969-67658 GCA_001188425.1 Eucidaris tribuloides | reverse complement strand
AATTTGTTGTGTAGCTTTCTCTGGGATCAAATTCTCTCGGGCCATGGGAGAAATTTATTGATGGTATTTTCATGCTTGATCCTCTTTAGTAGAGTAGTAGACAAATTCAAGACAAATCATTCCAGCCAGGAGATACACTCAAGCTGGTGTATAGACCGGTATATTATCTTTCAACCAGTTTGGTAATTCTAGCTAGGCATTTTATTTCTCCCAATCATGTCACTGCCTTAAATAGAAGGCAGCACATTCATTATTGTTGCACTCACAAAAGACACACATGCCATGTAATTTCACTCTATTCAAAAACTCATCCATGGAAACAATCCTTTTGCCCATCAGCTAATATAAAAAATTCATTTTTAAATCAAAACTAATTTCCTCCCGACAAAGTTTAGGTAAGTTAATGAAGCCCATGGGCATATTAACTCCACTAACTAGTAGAGTACTTGAAAAAAAAATGGAATGGCAACCATTTTTTTTCAGGTACCCTACCTAGTTTCTGGAATTAATTCAGTTATACATTATGTATGCCTTCAAGTGATATGGGTGTGGTTATTTGTGAACAAAGAGATTGCTCTTACAATGCTAGCAGCCATGGCTTTATTCAATTTGAATTTACATAACAGTCTTTCATTTCATGAAAACTAAGGACATTTCTCTGCCCAAGGCAATCGGAATGGTGAAGATTATATGAATATTTACATCATGATTTATGTACGGATTTTAGCTAATGAGCTCATTACTGGTGGGCAAGTCAAGAACACTATCTTCAGGCTTTTTCATGAAACACGTTATACAAAACATAATTTACACAAAGTATAAATACACAATTATACCAAAATGAAGGAGCATAAGTAGTAGCAGCAGTACCAGCACTAGTAGTACAATACCCTCCCTACTCAATAGTATTGCAACATACACTATAACACATACATTTTACGTTGAAGGGGTCTTTCTAAAATGATGTCCTAATTACGTTTATTATTGGAAATTAACAAATTATTTGAAAAGACATCAATGAATATTCTTTCTCGTTTCTTCTCGGAGGCGAAGAGATTATCAAATGCAGGCGCGCCCAAGACAGAGGGCTGGGACATAAAATTTTGCAATTTTTTCGTCTCCCGAAAGGGGTGGGGTGTTAATTCACACTACCATAGTAATTCGGTTTCATATTACCAATAAAACGGTTTTGAGGGTTTGGAAAGACTTCCAGCAAACAAAAAATATCAATATGTTCCCCTGAAGGGATCTCAGAAAGAAGACCACACCCCTCGAAGACGAAAGTGACCTCCTATCTTCATAAGACAGTGGCAAGGAGCAAACGCCCCATATTTTAATAAAGACCTCATCAAGTTATAATTTCTAATTCTTTCTCAATTCTAAAGGCAGTTTATTATTTTAGACATCTTAAAATATACTGTCATGAGATTCTCAGTACATTGGATATAATGATGCGAAGAGAAAGCCATCTTCTTTAATTAGTAGCGTTATCCTCCTTGTCACTGTCTTATGAAGATAGGAGGTCACTTTCGTCTTCGAGGGGCGTGGTCTTCTTTCTGAGACCCCTTCTGAGGAGCATATTGATATTTTTTGTTTGCTGCAAGTCTTTTCCTTCCAAACCATCAAAATCGTTTTATTGGTAATATGAAACCAAATTACTATGCTAGTGTGAATTAACACCACACCCCTATAGGGAGGTGAAAAAATGCAAAATTTTATGTTCCAGTCCCTCTGTCATGGGTGCGCCTGCATTTGATAATCTCTCCGCCTGAGAAGAAACGAGAAAGATATTCATTGATGTCTTTTTCAAATAATTTGTTAATTTCCATAATAAACGTAATTAGACATCATTTTAGAAAGACCCCTCAACGTAAAATGTATGGTTATAGTGTATGTTGCAATACTTTTAGTAGTAGTTATAGTAGTGGTAGGTAGTAGTAGGTAGTAGTAGTAGTAGTAGTAGTAGTAGTAGTAGTAGTAGTAGTAGTAGTAGTAGTAGTAGTAGTAGTGGTAGTAGTAGTAGTAGTGGTAGTAGTAGCAGTATTGTACTAGTCATAGGAATAGTAGTAGTAGCAGTAGTGGTAGTAGCAGTACATAAGTAGTGAAAACAGTAATAATAGTAGCAGTAGAAGTAGTAGCAGCAATAACAGTAGTAGTAGTAGTAGTAGTAGTAGTAGTAGTAGTAGTAGTAGTAGTAGTAGTAGTAGTAGTAGTAGTAGTAGTAGAAGTAGTAATAGTAGTAGTAGTAGTAGTAGTAGTAGTAGTAGTAATAGAAGTAGCAATAGAAGTAGTAGTAATGGCAGTAGAAATAGCAACAGTAGAGGTACTACTACTACAAGTAGTCAGCAAAGTCATGAAAATAGTAGCAATATCATTATTCATCAGTAAATAGAGCACCGAAGTATGATGTCACTATGGTTCAGAGATACACATGGACAATGGTGGAACCAGGTGCAGTGCATTGCAGCTGGTTTTTCTCCCAATACAAGAGCTGCAGTTGCACTGCACTATGGTTTGACTTTTGCCCCTCCCCCCCCCCCCTTTCCTCACATTCTTCTGAACCAGTTTACTGTCATCACTTCTGCTGTTCATACTACAATCAGTACAATTTGCTATAATACTTTTACAATCTCACCTGGATCTGAGTGATTGGTATTTCATTGTTGGCTCCTAGACCATCCAGTTCAGGTAGTTTGGCCCCACACAGTCCCAACAAGCCTGCCTCCCCATCCTCTCCCATGGGGTCTCCTTCTTCTGCAAAGAGACCAGCGCAAACACACATTTTTTTGTTTAATGTTTTGACCATTCTATGATTGTTTCGTTTCATATTCTTTTAACTCAAAATATTTTTTAAAGAATACAGTCCTACCATGTTTACCTGGTCACGTCAGGATCTGCACAAAATCAATTGTCTATAACAGGGGTTCTCAAATAGCGGCGCGCGCGCCACTTTTCCGAAGCGGCGCATGAAAGGAGTCGTGATAAAAATTATAAATTGTGTAATTTGTTTGAATTTGTATTTCGGTATTTTTCATTAATTATTAGAGCCTTTAAATGCCTCACATCTAACAGCTCGACCCCCGCCAGGGGCCCTTCAGCGGGCCCCTCGACCCCACGCCACATGGCTTCGCTCGCTCCGCTCGCAGTGATGCCAAGTGTTACTTTTTTGCAGTATGTAGTACTTTTTTCAGTTGCAAATACTTGTGATTTTGAGCAAAATGCCTCAATATATATAGGCCTATTAGTTATGGAATCACTTTGTGCACACTTATATGGAAAACAGATAAAAATACCTTTTTTTTCAAGCAGAAATATATATTCGTTTAGACTAAAAATGCTTTTCTTATTCGTAAGAGGTTGGCATCTCTGCGCTCGCTTCACGTGTAACATGGTGGCGCATTATACATTTTCGATAACAAATTTGGCACTTCAACAAGAATAATTGAGAACCCTTGGTCTATAACTTAGCTGGACATGACTTTTAGCTCAAACCCAACATTTTTTTAACGTTGACAGTATAACACATTTTCCATAGACCCCACCTAAGATATCTTGTTCTTAGTCTCCAATTGGTTTACAAAATTTTATGCATGTGATAATCTATTTGCTCATATGATCAAAAAAGATTATTTGGAACAAACTATTGTGCAATGGAAAAGAATGAAATGAAACAGAAACTGCATCACTTCAAGTATGACTGTTGATATCACTGAGAGTGAGAAACAGAGAACATTCAGTGCAAAATCTCAACCAGTTAATAAAGGTCTCTTGATATGTGGCCACATAAATTAGTTTGACTTAAATAATTAACCGGGCAATTCCATGATTACTTACGTTACACTTTATGATAAACTTTACTCAACATTTGGCTCTTACATGCATATGCTTTGATATTATTTTTCTGTTTTGGTACTGTCAGTTTCCTAGACTGGCACCTACTTCACAACATCAAGGTAAATCATGAGACATGTTTTAGTGAATAATGACAAGCACTTTAATTATGGTTAGTTACATTACAAAAAGAGGACATGGAAAATAATGACAAGTCTTTGTCATCAAAACTTTGTCAACCTGTTTTCAACTGAAACAAACTGTGGTATTCATGCTATTTCTGGTGTCTTGATACGTCATTTGATATATAACTTATTAATAAAAAATCTTTTCATTTTTAACTACAACATCAAAAACATGGTTAGTTACGTTACGGTTAGTTACGTTACATTTTGTCCATCCACACAAATTTGCGTTTATTAATGTCTTTTTCAGATTTGGTATGCATATGTGGGGCTTTATTACTTTCGAAACAATGAGAAGAGGCTGTTGGCATGGAAAAAACTGCAGAATAAATTATAACTATTCATAAAACTGAGATTTATTCACACTAGTCCCACATGTGGTATTTCATGCATGGTTCTGATTTACCTAGAGGGTGCTGTTGAAGACGTAAAATTTAGAGTAGAAATGATGTCCCCCATTGTTTCTTCATGATTCACAACCATTCAAACCATTAAAATGTAATATGATTCGAAATAGAGCAATTTATATAATTTGTGATTTGTCCAGTAATTCATGGAATTGCCCAACCCAATGTTCAGTTGACAGTTGTCTTGGTCATCCGATTTCTTCAAGAAAGGTTAAATATAATACTGAGTAAGAAAAATAACATGGTTAATACATGCAATTAAAAATAGTATTCATTTTACTGGCTTTCAATTTCCAGGTGAAAAGTTCACAAATAAATTGTCATTATATTGTGAATTTACATTTGCAATATACTGTGTTAGAGTTAACGAATCCTTTTTGCACACTTCCAGAACGAACCAAAACATCACTTTAGATTTTTAAATCGTTTGTTACAAATGACAACCATGCCACCATATGTTTTTGTAAGAGGTCTGGTCAGAGCTTATTAGACATACAGTAGCAATAAGTAATACATGCAGAAATATGACTATTATGACAGAAATGTAATGTGCATGTATTGTATGCTCCAAAACCAGTTGAAGGCACATCACCTCTCAAAACAAACTCATCCTGCAGTTATCTCCATATATTTGAAGAAATATTAATACAATCAGTCTACTCGTGAAATAGATATCACATGTTCACAAAATAGTAAATAAATATATAATTTTAAAAAAGACAGAAATTTAAATACAATCAGATATCAGTCAGTAACATATTTTACTGAAATTGATTTCCAGAACCAAATCAAGAGGCCTGTGCCCTGTTCACTTATAGGTATTCTTCATTTTATCCATTAACATTGTACAGACATTGTTCTTGACAATCCCTATATATTCTGCATACCTTACAAACTGTCACCCTTTTCATTGTTCTGTACTATATTATCTTATAATCCATTGTGTATCGGACATACTTTTCAAATGTTTGCAACAATAAACATGCCTCAGTTTGGTTGCCCACCTTGGCAGATTTATTGGCTATTTTCAACTTCAAATCAAGCTCAAAATCATTCTCATATATTTAGTTGTGAAGTAAAGGTAGTGTTACTGTCTTTTTCATACAACTGAAGTGCTCTTTTAACTATTTATTTTGTCTTTTTATAGATTAAAGACGCTATATAACACTGTAGAAGACCGGTTTAAAAAATTGTCGAACTATGCTATCTGACATATCTGACAGTGTTTGAATGGACAAATAAACACCCTAGAATACAAAAGTTCAGATAGTTATGCAGTCACTAGTACAATTTGTGCAGATACAAATTGGCACATTAATTTATTCTCAGCCGATAGGAAATTCTGCAACATAGCAGTCTATGGGGGAAAGCTGGAATGGTCTCTCAATGATTTTCACTTTTTTAAAGCACTTAATGATTGTTTTAAACTGCTAAACTGCAATTTTTTCAGGGTTCATTTTTAGACCATATCAGCAGACACTGGTAGCATGGGGAATCGCTGTGTCAGATTTTTTAAACTGGAAACATTTGTTAACCATGCCTTTAACAGATATCTTATAAATGGCTTAATATATGTATATAGCCATAAATGTTGCATAAACAGACAATAGACATATTGTCATGAGATATGCTTATTGTTTCAGTGCTTATTAGTAGAATGACGATATCATTTGACCTCCATAAATGTATAAAGACTATAAATTTATAAATAAAAATCACACTAACCAACCCAACATTTTTTAGCTATCACCTCCACCCCCCACCGGCCCCCCCCCACATAGGCCAAGCAGACATACAAATACATTACTGCAGACACACAGACACCATCATGACCTCATACTACACACATGCATACACAACACACACCAAACACAAACACAACACAAACCACAAACCAAACACCAAAACACACACACACACAACACAACACACCACTCAAGGCAAACTAAACGAATGAAACAATGAAGGCTAATGGTTCAGTTGACTGCAAATTCATTTATCCTTATGAGATGCCTTGCGACTCCACGAAGATAACGAGGCTTACATCACCTTTCACTGCTAGCCAATCACAGACACCACCTGGCAGCCAAAAACTTTCACATCCACATCTCCTAAAGAATGTTTGTTTGCACATAAATTGCATTTTTTCACATTTCTCTTGGAGCAGGTTGTCTGCATAAAATGCTTACGGCATGACTCTTTTAATTCACTAATTAATTTCAACATCTCTTAATATTTGATGGCATTTGCTTCATTGTTGCTGTTTTGAGGGTTATGAATACATGTACTTCATGATGAAAAGTTAGGCCCATGAACCTCTGAAGACGTTTCATTTCATTTATTTTCAGTCTAATTTGCAGCCTGTTGAGTTGATTAAGCCAGACCCTACATGTAGACCCTGGTGAGTCAATGCTTAATTAATAATAATACCAACAAAATTTCAACAACAACAACATCGAATACAACAAATGATAATAATAGCAGTAGTAAAGCATATAAAAGTCATATCATAATCATCCATCAAAACTTCACAAGACAATTCCTCTGCTTGCAGTGAATAGTTCATTTGGCCAAAAGAGACAGATTCAATACAGTTTGTAGCCTTTTTGGTGTAGTGAAATAAAGTCTCATTATTAGACAGACCTTAGAATTTCATGCCTTGAAAATCACAGCCCTCAATGGTTTTATTTTAGAGACATATTTTGAAAAAAATATTTAAGATGAATCAATATTTTAGTGATATCTGTTAGATGAACATTAAAATTGTATTATTCTTTCACAAAACTTTGGAGATTTGATTGCCATTTTTCTGAGGTTTCAATGAAAATTGCCATATCTTTGGATCAATTGATAATATATTTCATTTTTTATGTTTTAAAAAATGTAGCCCTGCAAAATCTAAATTTTTAGTGATTCACTTTCAACTAGCTGTGACATTCAGCTTTGCCACAGAGGATTATACTTTTGCACAGCAAGTAAAATCCATGATACCGGTTGTACGTAACCTCACATTCATGCAGTTGTACATCATTCAGAGACAGCAAAGTTGAGCATTTTGATTTGAACTTTCTGATGAATCATCTGATATAAATTTGCCCTTGTGGCCGCATAATAGATATCATCAGCTAAATAATGTACACAAACACACACACACACACACCACACACACACACCCACACACACACACCCACACACACACGACGCGCGACACACACACACACCACAGCCACACCACACACATGTAAACACACAGACACACACATATGTGCTACACACAGGACACACACAGACACACACAATTGTGTACACACAGACCCACACACACATATGTGTACAACCAGAACACACACACACACATACATGCAGCAGCTCACTACACCATGGGACTTACTCACACATTCAAAACTGGACTCATCACCCAAATCTTTCATGGACTTGTCCTTGGTACTGTGCACACATGCTGCCATTACAATAACGGAATATGGTTCTGCACTTTGTACAGCCACGTGGGCAACAAGTCAAATCATTGCAAAAAAACAAATGCACTGAGCAACAGTGTTCTTTTGTGCTATGAAGAATATTATTATGAAAAGAATGCATTTAACTGGCTCAATACTACAATTGGTACAACATTGAATGGATTTATTTCATAAAGATGGACAAAAGTGTATGTTCGGTGCTACATTGCCAACAAATATTGCAAGATCAGAGATGCATTTAATTGCATGACTCGACGCATCCAAACTCATCTTGTCTAAATCGTAGTTACAATGTACTTAATACTGGTATGTAAAGTAAACTATCTCATTGTTACCTTTCATTGAAAATACATTTGGTTACAGACTCATAATATGCTAATTTACATGTGTTTATTATGCTAGACAGAAATAGTCTTCCTTTTTTAACACCACAAGCCCAAGAGTTCATCCTCTGAACTGCGTCCATGCAAAATAACTGTTATTACAAATTTATAAGCTATATTTATCAATTTTTTTTTCTATTTATCCATTTATGCAATTGACTACCTTATTCATAACGTTTAGGCTGCGTTGCCTTGATTGGGCAAGCAACTTTTTGTTTTCATTCTTTAGTGCCCAAACAATTGTTCTTTTACTTGCCACATGTGAACGACAATGCTTTGTAATTGTGCATTCAGAATAAGTACCTTTGGACAGATTTTTTACAGATTCATACTTAGTTTGGATTTACAAAATTTCAAAAATAACAAGTCCTCTTACTCTTCTTATGTAATAGTTCTTAATTTTTAGAGTAAAATTTTCTGTTGCCCAAATTGGGCAAGTGAAATCAATTTCCTTACATTTTTCACTTGCCCAGAAGTAAAATTCACTTGCCCTGGGAAGTGGAAAGTGCTAGTTTGAGCCTTTATTGATAGTTTGATGGCCAATATATTTGTTCGAATTTGAGTGTCAGTGTCAACATTGCCAGTGTTTGAACAACAGAAATTGGCGACAAATCATGATTTTTTTTATTTTGAAAAGGTGTTGATTTAAAATCAAAAATCCATTTATTGTGATTTTAAAATCACTGATTTTTCAGACAAAGCAGTGATGAAATCATGATTTAAATCACCACTCGATTTAAATTGCCAACCTGCTCTGGAAAGATTCACATAATTATCATTGCTTTCAGGATTCACATTACACAAGACTAGAAGAGAATAGTCTGACCTTATTTTTGAATTACCATTAAATATGACGTGAATATACATTCTGCTTGAAAATGATAACAAGATTATTGAACTGGTACAAGAAAATGTCACTTCTCGCGACAGTAAAACACCACTACAGTTCCCAAAGAGTTACGGAACAAAAATAATCCCTGAAATTATGTTCATGTTATAGTTGTAGTGAATAGTGACCAGAATATAAATCCTCACATTACAACTGATTCTTAGCTTACAAGAGAATCTGTCAGACTCATTTTTATTCAACATGATAGGAAACATAAAATTCAGCTATCAGACCGGCTAATCCCTGAAAACCATCACAGGATCATGTTTTCCTAATATTTTCCACTCGCAATCACATTGATTCCACCAGGGGCCAATTGATCTGTTTATTGGGGATGGGGGGATGAAAGTTAACAAAATGCAAAGATTTTGTATTTTTGGCATACTCCACACACAATTGCCCAATCAGCAGTTGAGAAAAATAAAATTGTGTGATATAGCGTATATTTGTGTAAACTAAAATGATTTTGTAGTCGTCTTGCACTACTGTTTAAATTGTTCCTTGCATATAACGTGTTTATGATTTTCAATCTTGGGTGGGGAAAATCGAGGATGTTTACCCCCCCCCCCAATATTTTCATTGGTGGTGGCACTGCCCTGCTGCCCCCCCCCCCCCCCCCAGGGTCAATGCCCTGATTTGCCACGTTAATTTTAACATATCGCCTGGCGCACAATTTGTGCCCACAATTTACTCCCTATTAAGAAAATGGCAAATATATCTTTATTTTTTAAAAAAAAGTATGACAGTGATATGCCTGTAATATACTTGTTTCTTTAAATTTTTAATAGAAGAGGGATAGCCACACTAAATCATTTCATCAACACTGTTGTTTACATTGAACATTTCTCCAGATTTAGAAATAATTTATATCACACAGTTTTATGAGAAATAAGGAAAAACACTGCAGTGTAGCGTAGTAGTAGTAGTAACTCACACATTTTTTAAAATCCGGCTTTGGTCCCGTTACGGGGATCGGGGTGGCCCAGATCCTGCCTCACTGGTGCAAGGCTTTTCAGTGGGGCAAAATTTACAGCCAACCTGGGAAGTAAGTACTGGATACGCAAGCATACCGTAGCAGGCCATTAGGAGACTGACTGACATTGGAATTTGAAATATAACTTTGAAATTCACTTTATTCAATCAAAATGTATTTCAGTTATGCATTCTGTATTCATTCAACTTTTGTACACAACACTTTTCTCCAACATGCATGAGAAGTTACACTGTTGAAGTTGACATACACTACCAAAGTGTGCCCTCCTGTGGCATTGTTCAACAAGAGTTATAACAGACTCACATGCAAGAACTTCAGTACCGATAAACTCAATTCCCTCATATAACTTCTCCAGCGAAATATCATCCTCCATCCAGACAAACTTTGTTTAAAGTTCAAACATTTGAGTTAAAATCCGCTATTCACGCAGTGTACAACCAACTCACATGGTCTGCAGGCATTTCATTTTTCAGTGACATACTGAAATCACCAACAAAACCAGCCAGCTTAAATTAATCTTTCCTGCCCCGATACCAATGTATATGCGTTACAGACCGCTACAGAGATGTGCATAGCCTTACAACAATCCGAATTTTAAAGTATTTAAAATCATGCATCGGTCATTTAGAACACAATTGTCTTGTGTGCAAGTACATGCAGAGTTATTGCATTATGCAACTTTCAATGTGTCTCTTGTAATTTATCTAACCTACGTATAGAAGCTGGGCGAATTGATTAAACACCTCTTCGACTAATCGTACGGAAAACACTGATCGTGTAACATGATTATCGCCTAAGTTTAAAACAGACGTGTGGATGAATAGAATTTATTTCAGGTTTAAAGGACAGTTGCGCCCTGTAGGGTGTTATTAAAAATGTGGCTTCAAAACATATTGCTTTCTCTGTAGCAACCTCTTGTAACTATGATCAGGAGACTTCATCATGCAACGATGTTATAAAAACAAGCTACCATTTTTGGTGGGGCAGTTGTTGAACAGAGTTCATTGACATTACACTAAATACTCAACCTGCTCCTGATTACCACAAGTTGAGTAGCCCTAAAACAGCATGGAGGTCTCTCTTTTATTCCTACCTCCCATGTACAGCAAGTAGTACTCGTGTGCAGAGTATTCTTGGTCCCTCCATTTTGCAGTGCATGATTGCCCGCATTAGCGTATTCATAACTGATGATATAACTACTTTGGGACCATATTGTGCCTCTGGCAATTATTTTTCAATAATCATGATCTTTATCGTGATCATCAATATTTTTCAACATGGGGACTAATTTCCGATATTATCAAAAATATCGCCACAGCACTTACTGCCACGTATCTGTGTCACCTTGCTGTCTTCAGAAGAAAGTAAATATTAAGCCGTTTTCCGTGCAAATAATGCAACACACCATCAAATGATGTATCTGTGTTAGATTTTCTATTTTTTAAACACTGCAGACAAACAATGAATGCTAATAAAGTGAAAATCAAATTTCCTAATAGACAATATATTTTAGTATTCATTAGATTAAGATTTTGTAAACATGAGGCAATTTTTTTATTTTGAAGTAGATGTATGAAATAATTTCAGCTTTAATTGTCTTCAGCTTAATGCCTTCAGCTAAGACATTTTTAATCTGCTTTGTGCCTCTCACCCAGCTGAGTTATAAAATGGGGTACCTGAGAGACTGAGAAAGCCAGTTGTGAATGAAATTAGCTCCGAGCGGTCCTAACGGGCAGCCGGGCTAGGAATACTCCCAGGGAGTGGAGAATGGGCAGCATAATGTGCAGGCTTTGCCTTGCATTATGATCCAATGATCACGCGTGGTAATAGTGTGACGTCGTGTGAGCACGGGTTCTACAGTGGTACATAGCGAAAACCTTCACTTACCTTTAGCCTTTAATGTATGATAAGAATTTCAGCCTTAATGAACTCCACATTCAGTCTGCATAAACATCTTGGCTTCAACAATCCTGGGTCATCGTCGTTTCTAGCATATGGGGCTGAAATTAAAATTGTGATTTAGGAAGAAAATACATCTGCAGACATTGATAAAATATACGGCTGAAAACTCAGATTTAAATGGACTTATAGTGTCTATAGGAGTGACAAAGTTCACAGCATTGAAATACACTGAAAGGCCTTTGGGTTTTTGGCAAATTTTTCAAATCTTAGTAATTACTGGATCTCAGATTTGCACGACATGTCCTTATCATATGTACGGTCATGATGATTGTTTAGTGTGCAGCAAGAGGGCCGTGAAATTGAATTCCTTGCCTTAAAATGTTTGTTTTTGCATTTGAAAGAAAATCTAAAAGATAATATTAGGTGCAGTTTTTGTGGGATCCTGTCCTCACTGCATGCATTTGATTTTAACATTTATGACCAAGAAGAGATAGTAGGTATAAGGGGATTATACTATTTTGTTACTTTTATACTTATAAGCCCATCCATAGTAGGGCGGTTACCATGTGATGCTACAACACATCCTGCCTATTCTCCTCTTGGCTAAATGTTATCAAGTCGAGCTAATGCAGCAGTTACAGGGTATCAAAAATCTGCACATTTGACTATGTCTTAAGAATTTTGATGAACCATGCCGAGGTCATTTTGTCTGATTACTGGTGTGATGTTTTATACTAAGTCTGTATGGCTTACTCATTCCAGATACCCTTCGTATTGCATTAGCACTTCGATTTGTTATTTATTTTTTATTATTTTTTTATTTATGTTTTTAGTACTACAGTCCACATGACAGTTAGGTCAGGGTCATAACACTAGATGTGCCTTCTGAAAGATGTCACTGAAAGGGCAATAGTCAATTGGTACTTTGCCGTCCTGAATTTTCATCCATTACCACAGATGTTAAACACGACTTGCATAATTAAGGCATTTTTGAAAGCTGAATGCAATCTCATATTTTGCAAGCAAAGCCATTGGAGCGCCACTGGAGCTCACAGTTTCAAATTAGGCACTTATCAGGCAGATTCAAGGATGGCATGTACATGTTAGACTGGCTATGATGAGTGCTCGGTACTAATGTGGCTGTGCCATATTTTTACTGCTCTCCATATTGGAATGTAAAAAGGCGGAATGATGAAATACTTACTGCCTTCTCCAACTAACCATGGAGGAAGAGTAACTGCCTTCGCACGCATATAACATGCGGGGAGAGGAGTTATTCGGGTTTGCTGTGGTCTATTTTATCATCTGCGATGCTTTTTTCAAAGTCGGTGACCATATTCTGTAGTTCCTGATTCCCCAGCGTGCGCGAGTCGGAGTCCGATGGCCGCTGGCCGCGGGGCGACCCCGCGGAATAATGACATGGAGCGGGCTGCTGCTGGTACCTGCACAATATTCGTGCCACGTATTTCATCGTCAAAATGCAAGATGAGAACAGGAGAGAGATGTGTCTGTCGCTTTTGCTGTTGGGCACCGTGTCTTAAAGACGTTACGTTCCGTAAACGCTACGACTAAAAGAAACCACATTTTTCTGAACATTGCATTGGATGTTATACCTCGTGATATACATACGGTACTCCGCATTTGCGTTTACTTCATGAATGAATGAGATTCAGGGATCTTTTTCACACGAATATCGTGGACGTACGCGCAGGATCGCTGCTCTAGTACTGTTCACATATAGTTGTAGCGGCCAACCTTAAAAGTGCTCTAGTTTTCGAGTAAACCCATCCCCACCGTAGAACAAAACACAACCAGTTTTATTTCGAAGGATATTTATATGCGGAGTTACGAAATGATGGTTGTGGTCCAAAAATTTGGTTGGCCCAGGCGTGATTGTTTTTTTTGACCAAAAACGCATTTTTTGGACAAAAAATCACGATTTTTCTATTTTTATGCAAAACTGTATAATTTGATGAGATGAGCCTGCCATTTTTGTGATGGATCTGTATTTCTTACAGTTGTCTGAAAACTCCGGCATGGGTATTCTGTTATTGTAAACAATTGTAACATAGGGCGGTTTTGGGGGAAAAGTATCACCCCTTTTTTGGCAAAAAATGATAGGAAATTGTGATTTTTCGTTAAAGGGCGGACAAACCCCCAGATTGTTTGCTTTTGGTATAAGATTGTATTAAAAAACTGCGGGCACCGTTCTAAACGTGTTGTAGTTTTTAACACAAAAAGTAATCCGGGATCTTTTTAGCACATAAATGCAATTTTGGTCAAAATTGAGAAATTCATAATACATTTATTGCATATCTGAAATATTTAGTTATTATTGTTAATTTTTTGGATTATTTATGTCATGAAGAGATAAGTTTACGAAAATTGTGATTGTTGTCAACAATTTTTGTGGCAGGGGTGTTTTGGTGGCAAAAACGGGGCATTTTGGACAAAATCATTTTTTCTATTTTCATACAAAACCGTACATTTGGTGTGAATGTGCCCTTTTTGTTATGAATCTACTTTTACATTGCTAGTAAAGAGTCTTGGATGGTAGTTATGTTGTAATAAACAATGCAAATAAAGGGTATTTAGAGCCCGCTGGAATTATTTTGTGTT
>JZLH01S0635896.1:15015-25207 GCA_001188425.1 Eucidaris tribuloides | reverse complement strand
TTTTTTGGGGAGAATAACTCTTGAGAAGTTTTTCTCTCAACATAAATGTTTGGAACATAGTGCTAGGCATCACAAGATGAGCCACTTAAACCGATCCCAATCAGTCTAAAAGTCTACAAATCTGATTGGTCCATCAGTATCAGCATCAGGATACGGAATAATAGGATGAAATCCTGTAGGTGTTCCGGTCTGCACTTCTGTACACTGTTTATCCATGGAATGTTTGAGACAATGAAATCAATGACAAAAACAAATGTTTTTATTAACTTCTATACCCAAGGCCTGTACTCCCTCATAATTATTTTTGGAGATTTAGTAATACGGTAAAAGTACACCAATGAATTTCTCTATTTCGGCCATTTTACGTGATAATTCTCCAGCAAAGTTATCATATATGAAAATTACCTTGGAATAAATTCCTTTGCTATAAACGTAGAGAAAATCAAAGTTTTCCATTTGAGAAAAAAAAAACATGGAGGGGAGAAAAGAATGGATGTGTATGTGGATGATACATAAACTTTATGGTATAGTTTGGATAAGAGTCATAAGTTGGTTTTTAATGTTATCATTTCACTGGAGTGTCACTTGGGAATCAACAGCAATTGTCTATCATTGCTTCATTACTTCCTTTCATTTTTTTGTTTAATAAAACATGGTCTTTATTTACTAAGAAATATTTAACAATGTGAACCTCTTATCACTTTAGACAGTGTATGTACTATTAATAGAAATAACAAGAATGTTTAGAATTTAGTCAAATAACGTTCTGACAGTACCTTTTCCGTTTCAGTCCTAATAATTTGTGATGACTTCATCAGTACTTTGATAAAAAAAATCATTACCAATTTTACAATAGTTCACATACATGAAAAAGAGGTATCATTAAAAAGAGACAATCAATCACACTTTAAGAACAATCAGAGATAAGTACTCCACAATAATTAAAACAACAAAAATCTGGACACCATTTTCTTTCATAAAAAAAATCTACCGTACTTTCTTTTCAAGCAATATGCATGGACCTTATAGATCATGGAGAGTTGGGTAAGTTTGGACAAATATTTTTGTTCAATGAAAAAAAAAATCACCTCAAGTTCTTTCCTTCAAATCATATGCACCTTAGATAAGTAGTGCAATTTTATTTGAAAACAAATGCTATTTATATGTACTGTTTATTTTAATATTTAATTTTTATCAAGTATAGTAAGTAGTAGTAGAAATCCAGGTTTTAAATCTGGTTTAGTCCCCGAACTGTTTAGTTGTAACCATGCGTGTACATTAACTTTTAAAAATAACCCAAAGCTAATAAACTATGATTTCCATAAGTCGTCAAAACAACCCCAAACGAAGATTCTACATGAACAAAAGCCCCCAAAGCAAGGATATTTTGTATTCAGGTATACCCCAAACCAGGATTTGACACAAACAAACACACCCAAGCATGGATTCATCCCCCAAAATACCCCCCAAATTCCCCCAAATTAAGTATTTTTATATGCCAAATGCAGATCCGTGTTTTGCTTTTAGAAAGTACCCCAAATCCACGTTCTTGTGTACACGCATGGTTACAACATTTATACATGAGTGCCCCCCCCCCCCAGGAGTTAATGTGGGGTGAACTTGAAGTTTATTTCCCTAAATTTCTCTTAGATAAGCATGCCCTCTACTGCTGAATGTCATATTGGTGATAGTGATAATTGGTGGTTGGGCTGACAGTTACAGTATGGTTGACCAAGCCATCAAGGTTACGGGACCTTGAAGTTCACATGATAGGTGTCACTTTGCTGGGGTAGATCATACTAAGTCGTCTGTGGAACTGCTGATCCAAGACACCCACTAACCTGGGCCATGTGACCAAAGGTCAAAGTACGTGCCCTGCACCTTTGGTCACATGGATCTTTGGTTTCGTACAGTGTACATTGTTGCCAATTTCGTGTATTCCCCACGTTCCCTGGGTTTTGGCATTATTTTCCATGTTTCCACAGGTTTCCTTTAATCTTGACTTAGTGGGTTTAATAGCCTCATTTTGTGGATAATTCCTTACATAAGTGACCTCAGCATTATACAGGGTGGCCCAGAAAGAATGCTACGAGTATGATCGCTAATTTCTTCATCATTGTCGGCAAAATGTCATTAATTTTTATTTCGTTGGTTAGAACATTATTTTTCCAATAACATGATACCAAGATCATTGATTTTGAGTAAGGCGTTTTGATTCTAGGGCCATTTTTCGAAGGCAATGCAATTTCCCAAATTTGCCAATTTTTCAACAGCGGCGGTCATCGGAACGTCTAGATATTCTGGTGTCTCAGCTAACCATACCGGACAAACCGCAATGACAATGGAGACATAGCTCGCATCGTCTTCCTTATGAAAGCGAGGGCATTCCTGCCTTTTGTCATTGCAGGTTTGTCCGGTATGGTTAGCTGAGATGTCAGATCCAAAAAAAAAGAATATCTCGGCATTCCGATTGACGGCCGCTGTTGAAAAAATTGCAATTTGGGAAATTGCATTGCCTCCGAAAAATGGCCCTAGAATTAAAAGGCCATACTCAAAATCAACGATCTTGGTATCATTTTATTGGAAAAAAGAATGGTCTAACCAACGAAAATAAAAATTAATAACATTTGCCGATAATGATGAAGAAATTAGCCGATTATGCTCGGTAGCATTCTTCTGGGCCACCCTGTATATTAATACTTTTATGATAAATAAACAGAATGCATGTATTACCCCGCTTCCCTGCCCCCCCCCCCAATGAAAATGTAAATCTAAACATTTAGCAGAAAATTCAATTTGTGAGTGACACTGAACAGAGGGAATGACAAACCATTAATAAGGGAGGTACTGTCATATGAGCACGAAGGATGCGTGTTAAAAAGCGACACTATGATTATTCTCTCGAAGTCTGCTATTTGAGAGACAAATTTGCTATTTGGGGGAGTTTTTGTGTTTCTGCTCATTAAAGAATGACCAACTTGCTTACCCCAAAAACGACATCTATAGAGTGTACCTTCCTACCACAAAATCTCGTCTCACTGACGTAGCTGCAAAGGGCTGAAAACTTATATGTCCACATAGATGCCACTAGACACAAATTAATTCATCTCTATGGCCTAATTTTTATTACGTTTTTTGTTTTAGCTGGTATGCCCCCAAAAATCATCAGACACAACGATACATTAAACTATCATCACACACGCACTTGTAAAACATGTACGATACTTCGAAGTAATTGAATTAATCACAAGTCCTCTTTACTCATTGCATATATACATATTACAGATTCCATTATTTTAATCTTCTAACAAAAATTACAACACACAAGCTGGAATGGACTAGAAATTAACGAACTTGACTACTTGAATTTGTGGTTGCGCAAGTACTATGAAAACATTACGGAACACTGTGCGTGAAAGCGTTTTGCACAGAAACCTTGCTGAATTACATTACATTAAACTGCTTTCTGTTGTGAACAATACTAACTACATCATATTACATCTTGACGATCAAGACATCACTTTCACTGCAACTTCTGAAATATTACACACAAGCCCACGGCCACAGAATGGCCATTGCACCTTCATATTATACATCCATCATACAAAATTCTATTGTTACTCTCTGCAAATATTCTTTATTATTAACACCCTGGTGATAATTTTCATCCTGAAACAACTATGATGTTATTAACCATGTTTTATTGAATACACTATTTTTTTTTAGTCCGTTTCTCTTTATTTTATTCTATTTGTTTAGTTTGATGTGTATTTATCTCATTTGGCAATACAAACCCGATGACATATGTATCTTATCTGATCAATGAACATGCTTACACACGCGAGGACGTTATTGGTGCTAAATCAGCTAACTTGGTGGTGAGGACATTAAAGGTAATGACATGAATTGGGGTAGTCCTCAACTTTGGCTGATACTATCTAGAATCAAGTAACTATGCAAGGCCTCCTGTGAAATCTTGTAGTCAAACGTTCACTCATGTCTAAAACAAACAATGTCAATAATCACTAGTAGCATGGAAACCTGCTGTGGGCTCTCTATGGGGCTTTATTTTTATGCCTACCCCGGCAAAGAATAAGATACTCCTGATGTTTATGCTTGATTCTTCGCTTTAAGTATAACAAAATTACAGACAAATCCTCTCAGGTGGGAGATCCACATCTGCTAGTGAACAGCTGGTAATATGATTTCAACGTCATTTGGTTTTGAGGCATTTTCAAGTGTTCCGACATGATGTCACTAATCCTTTAAGCTCAGTGACAGATTGGGAAGAAATAAAAAAAAATGTCCTTTATGATACCAAACTGTTGAAAGATTAAACCAAATGTACAACAGCTGGAGTGGATCTCTGGCTGGAAGGATTTGTCTTGAGTGTTGTTTACTAACAGAGAACAAGCATGAACAGGCCAAACAGTTAATTTTTATCGGGGCGACGATTAGATTTAATATCCCCATAGAGCTACAACACAAATTTGTCTGTTAACAAGGCGTAAGATGGACATTACTTAAAATGAAGTCAACTTTTGACTAACAACTATTTCAACAGTAGATTCCCTGCATAGTTTACTAATTCTAGAATAGTTTTTAACGCCCAATTGAGCACTAACATCCAATCATGTCATTTAACTTTCAAGCAAAGAGATGCTATTTAAATGTAAAAGTGCAATACTCTCTGAATACCAGTCTCCAAGCTGTAGAGAAGAGGCACAAAAAAAAATTAATGTTTTTTTACTGATCAATATACCATGTCATTGCATCTCAGCTGGTGACATTATGTGTGTCCCAAATTATGTGATGTAGACTGTGCATGTTCTCACTTTCATACGAGCGTGTTCAATGTGTTTTTGGCAAAACTGCCCCCCCCCCCAAAAAAAAAAAAAATTGATGCCATTCGGTTGGTATGCTGAAACATGGTAGTAATGTGTATAATGTGTGTTTCACTCGCGTAAGAACAACTGCTATACAAAATGGCCAATAGTTATCTCTCTGGTCATAAATTTGTATAAATAAACAGCACCATAAAAATGATTGATTTACAATGACTTGGGATGCCAGCAAAGAATAAAACTCAACTCCCCATGAACAAAAAAAAAAATACCAAATAAATATTACTTTTTGAAACATAACAAGTGTGAAACTACTAAAATTCAGTCTATTGTTGAAATCAGATTTGATAGCTAAAAAGTGCCAATGAGTGTTTGCTGTAAATATAACACATCGCAATGATACTGTGCCAGTATAAGCTTTGGCCAAAATTATGTCTGCCAAAAGTGACATAAAAACAGGGGGATATTTTTACAATTGAACAAACAGACCATCGTATCACAGTCTTGTCTGCCATTTGTATCCAGTAAGCTAGCCGACTTTCTAATTTCTTCCAGCTTTTTTTTTCACACTATCGATTGCTAGTCATATTTTCCGGAATCCCCATCTAGCACATCCGGAACAAACCACAATCAGGATTTCCATACAAAATTCCACAACACGATAAGGAACGAACATTGATAGCACAAAACGTATGGTAAATCAGAATAATGATGGAAGCCATCAGTACGCGACACGGCAAATGGAACGATCAACAAAATAATACTGAAGAATTGAATAAAATAAAACGATTTTTTTTCATCTCAATATTACAAGGACATAACACCACAGTCAATACTTTGCATTGGCAATACGTCCAAACCAAGATACTTAATCTCATCTTCATGATGTTCCTCAATTTTATGACCATTTCTTTCACTCACTGTTCATCGATTTGTGAGAGCCATTTTTTTCCTTTACATTTTTTTCTTTACAAATATTAAAATTACGAACATACATGACGATGTAATATCAAATCACATCTGTTGGCAGCACTATTTGCTTTTGTTGTTGTGTGTTGTATTGTATGATCTGTATCCTGAGTATGTAACGACACAAATACTTTTAAAGTGTTTCATTCATGGGAGCTAAACACAAGATTTAACTAACAACAACTGACAGAATTATGTAACAACTGATTTAAAATCCTGCTGGATTCCCCTTTTTCTGGCATATTCGGCCACTACACACACACACAGACAAAACATACATCCACCTAGAACATTCTGCTTCCTTCACAGTTTGGAGACCACAAAGATTTAGCAGTAACAACCACTGAACTACTTAGGTGGAACCACAAAATGCACATGCCAAACCTTAACAACAACAATTGCAGGGTAATAACAACAAGAAAATCTTTCTCCGTATTTTCGCGCAAAGGGGTTGGCATGACTGGAAGAAGTCCAAACTGCTTCCAGAACAAATGAGGTTAAACATTTATAGAATTAGTGCGGGCATATTTTGATAATATCAAAATTATTGATGTTGAAAAAATATTCAATACTTGAAATGATCTCATGAATTATTATTAAAGCAAATTTTACAAATAAATTTCCTCATTTCCCAAACCGGCTCGCTCGTACACTCGCTCGGGAAGTAGATATATATTTCAGGTTTCCCAATCAAGCATGCCCTTTAAAAAGCTTTGGGCTCAAGTACATTACCACGCGAAAAAATACCTACTTCAATCAAAAGCGTAATCTGCTGGTGAAATATATGTGAGTGCGCGCTTACCAATGCCCCTTTGACATATAAGTGCTTTTTGGCTTGCCTGTTAAACAGTATTCTTGATTCCAGTATATCTTAATGTCCTAAATTGAGGATTCTTCAAACTTCCATTTCCCTTTAAAATCAAACAAAAGCAGAGAGTGATTTGTGCTGTTTGGGGTTCCCACAGCACCAGAACAGTGGTGCGATGAATACCTTTTTGTACGAAGCAAAAAATGATTATGCTACTGCAGACAAGAGACAAGGAAAACTATTTTTTGGAAATGATATTAAACTTAGAACAATAAAAACTGAAGAAGGATAAACCTTATTTACCTGTTACCTTCTGAGATTCTGTAAATTCGCCATTGATTAACACATGGTAGCATCCATTTCTTGTACCCAATCAGGTTAAAAAAAAAAAACCCACAGGGACAAAGTCAATATTGCTTGTAAATCTCCAAACCATGACATGCAAAACTGTTTCAGCAAAAATAACTTAATGCACGTATTTCTGTGATGGTTGTGTCCAGGATTGGCAGTGCACTTCTGTCGTTTGCATTCCTTCGCTCCTCCTGTCGATGATCAACATACTCGAAATATCATCCAGGCTTTTCATTTAAAAAACAGACACTTGCCCGTTGAGCCTTGAGTCATAACAACTCTGTACTAAAGCATCCAGGTTCATATTCCTGTCTTGTGGCCCTCTGGGAGACGTGACCCGCTTGCGGGATGTTGTGGTGTAGTCCCATCTCTGGCACTTCCGCGTCGGGCGTCTCAGTAGCGAGTCTGATGGTTGAGGGTGTGGGCGTGTGGGCAGGGTCGGATGGTGGCTGGGACTGCGGGCTGGTGTTGCTCTGCTGCTGTTGCTAGTCGTGGTGGTGGTGTGTGGCTGGTACTGGCAGTTGTTGTTGGTGTTGATGGTGGTAAGCCGCCCTGGGGGTGCGACGTGGACGTGCTGGAAGGGGATCATGGTGAGGGTGTCGTGGCCGAGAAGGGCGGTGTCGTGCCCGACTGCGTACCTGGCTGTAACTGCTGTTAGCTGCCGTGGAGATTCAGGCGTGGTAACTGGACGCGGAGTCGTGTTGGCTGATGAGGAACTCTCCCTGTCAAATCAAGCAATTGGCGAAATAGATTTAACGATAAGTGACTTTGTTATGAGAGTTGATATTCCCCTAAGCAAATAAACAATTGCAGCTTATGACTTGAGGTAAATGCTTTTCTATAAAATAAACTCACGGTTATGGGCATTTAATAAAACATATTTCTCAACGCAACCCTGTGCAATTATTTTGAAGCTCTTGTTATTAATAGTGCCTATGTGGAATCTTGATGGTAAGTAAGAAAGTAATGTAACTGCAGATTTGTTTAACCTTTGGAGACGATTTGATTTTCAATCTAAGACACATTCTCAAAAGATCCAGCCTGAGATATTTTGGTCTTAGTCCCAGCGGTAACAAGAAAGATTGTAAAGCATCCATAACAGGCAATGACATTTCAGCGGCCTAAAATGATCGTAAGTATTTGACTCACGGTGAGGTGACTCATGTGAAGATGATGTTCTGTGGCGTTGAGGTACACTCTTGGAATGGGTCGGGGCGTGGACAAATACTAATGAGGAGGGGCTCCATAGAAGAATCTCCTACTGCAGCTCGCACAGAACACAGAAATAGAACAATTAGCCTCGTTTTTTCCATCCTCCTCAGTTTCGTCGAGTTCCTTAGGATTTAAGATTATGCACTCGAGGAGTCTGGCAGCAAATCACAAATACTTCAAACGAGATCCGGCACAAATTTTGTTGTGTACACGCCGTTACCCAGATCATACCCACAAGACTTATCTTATACAAGACTAACAACCAAAAATCAAAAGTTATCACCAGTTCACATCTTGCCAGTTTATATATCACACATACGAATTTTTTGATATAATTTTGTACAGTCAAATTTTGGAGCTGATTGAAGTATTTTAATATTGTAAGTGTAATCAGTACTTCCCTGGCATATATATACAAAGTGTGACAAAAGAAGAAACAAGACCATGACAGAGATACGTTCACGCATCAATGTCAAATCTCGACCAACTGCCTAACGCTACTATGTCGCGGACTAACATCTCATCAACATTTGGCTACTCTTTCACCTGTCTAACTCTGTTCTTTTTTGGGCTGCTGTGTGGCTGCCGTCCCTGTCATGCCATCACAAAAACTAGGGTGAACAAACACGGAGCAGAGGAATCGATCGAAGTTCCCTGGTTTCAGTTGGGCCGGGGCCTAACCTAGTGTCCACGATTCTCTCAGAAGGTGTTATGAAGAAAAAATGCCGCTTATGACAGTGCATTTTCCAAAATTAATCTCCTGGAGAGGCACAAGATCTTGGTTGGGCCGCTGTCCTACTGAACCACAAAACGTCAGATCGCATCTCCAACGTCTCATGTTTGTGCCATCTCTAGCATCGTGTACAGGGCATTGCAGAGACAGCCACACAGGCAGCCTAATGAAAATGAAGCAAAAAGGCACGACACAGGTATAATAATTCATAGGCATGATGTTGGTAAGTATGTTGTGCAACACCGACATGGTAGTCCGTTGATTGACACTAGGAACATCATAGGTGTGGCTATTACAACTGTCACTGTCGTTTTTTTGTCACACTGCATATTCCTGTTAACATTGCTGCTGGTAGTCGAGGTGAGCCAATCCTGAAACGCAATCAGTTCATAACATAGCAATGAAATAGACAAATATGGACGCAAAGTTTGAGTATGTTAATTTACTGACACAAACTGAAATAATCATAAAAAATAAGTCTGTCAACAAGACCTAAAACAAAATACATAGCACTCAACAAAACTTGTTCTGCTGGGTGAACCTGAGGTGGGTAAGGGGAACATGTCTGACCCTGGGCTACTCCAGCTGTCTCTCGATGCTACTGATCGCCACACGCCGTCGAGAGCAGCAAAGATGGCGTGGGAGCTGTCCGATGGCGTCCGCGAATGGGTCGTGCGCAGCTGGCTGAGGTTGTCGTCCGCACGACGGGCCGGTCCGCCGGTGGCGTCTGACGCGGACGGTTTTGCGCAGCGGGATGAGCGGTTAGATTGTTTGGGCAGCGACATCCCCTATGGTTGATGTACGGCCGGATTGTGTCTGACCGCGTGTGGCACGTGCTGGCGGCGACGGGCTCAATTGCTGCTGTCGCCGGTGGGCCACATGTCAAGCTTTGCGGAGGCGCCTACCCTGTTCGTCGTCAGTTTCGAGGTCGAGCTTATCCGACATACATATAAAGTCCTCGTCGAGACCGTTGAGCTCGTGATCGCTCGTCTGTGTGCTGGCCTGCATCATCAAAAGATGCTGCTTCGAGTATTCGCTTGCGTTCTGTTCCCTAAGTTTCCGTTTCTCTGATATATGGCAAGGTTTGTTGTGCGTACGTCGTAATCTAATGCTAACAGATGCAAGTATGGCAGGCAGCTCCACCAGAGCCCCAAATTTCAGCTCATACTTGTTTACTAGTTTTGCGTTTGAGAAGTCCCTTTTGGATTCTTGGTTTCGCGTGGCATCGTTAAAATGTTGTGGACCCACATCTGGGCCCCCCCAGTAAGCTTGGGT
>JZLH01S0635896.1:0-13924 GCA_001188425.1 Eucidaris tribuloides | reverse complement strand
GCCATACTCAAAATCAACGATCTTGGTATCATTTTATTGGAAAAAGAATGGTCTAACCAACAAAATAAAAATTAATAACATTTTGCCGATAATGATGAAGAAATTAGCGATTATGCTCGTAGCATTCTTTCTGGGCCACCCTGTATATTAATACTTTATGATAAATAAACAGAATGCAGTATTACCCCCTTCCCCTCCCCCCCCCCCCAAATGAAAATGTAAATCTTAAAACATTTACAGTAAAATTCAATTTTGTGAGTACACTGACAAAATGTACAAAAGTAATAAGGGGGTACGTGCAAATATGGCACGAAGGATGCGTGCTTAAAAACGACACATGATTATTCTCTCGAGTCTGCTTATTTTTGAGCAAATTTGGCTTATTTGGGGGAGTTTTTGGTGTTTCTGTCATTAAAGAATGACCAACATTGGCTGTACCCCAAAAAACTGACATCTATAGAGTGTACCTTCCACCACAAAGATCTTCGGTCTCACTGACTAGCTCAAATGGGCTGAAACTATATGTCACATGAGATGCCACTAGACACAATTTAATTTCATCTTCTATGCCTCAATTTTTATTTACGTTTTTTGTTTTAGCTGGTATGCCCCCCAAAAATCACAGACACAAATACATTAAACCTATTACATCAAACACACACTTGTAAAACATGTACTGATACTTCGAAGTATTGAATTAATCACAAGTCCTCTTTTACTCATTGCAATATATACATATACAGATATCCATTATTTTATCTTCTACAAAAAATTACAACACACAGCTGGAATGGACTAGAAATTAACTTGACTACTTGGAATTTTGGTTGCGCAAGTACTATGAAAACATTAACGGAACACTGTGCGTGAAAGTTTTGCACAGAATACCTTGCTGAATACATTACATTAAACCTTTCTGTTGTTGACAATCTTAACTACATTCATATTACACTTAACGATCAAGACATCACTTTCACTGCACATTCTGAAATATACACACAAGCCCACGGCCACAGAATGGCCATGCACCTTCATATTATACATCCATCATTACAAAATTCTATTGTTACTCTCTGCAAATATTCTTTATATTAACCCCTGGTGATAAATTTTATCTGAAACACTATGATGTATTTATACCATGTTTTATTGAATACACTATTTTTTTTAGTCCGTTTTCTCTTTTATTTTTATTCTATTGTTTAGTTTGTGTGTATTTATCTATTTTGGCATACTAACCGATGACATATGTATCTTTATCTGATCAATGACATGCTTACAACCGAGGACGTTATTGGTTGCTAATCAGCTAACTTGGTGGTGAGGACATTAAAGGTAAATGACATGATTGGGGGTAGTCCTCAACTTGGGCTGATACTACTCTAGAATCAAGTAAACTATGCAAGGCTTCTCCTGTGAAAATCTTGTAGTCAAACGTTCACTCATTCTAAAACAAACAATGTCAATATCACTAGTAGCATGGAAACCTGCTGTGTGGCTCTCTATGGGGCTTATTTTTATCCTACCCGGCAAAGAATAAGATACTCCTATGTTTATGCTTGATTCTCCTTAAGTAAACAAATTACAGACAAATCCTCTCAGGTGGGAGATCCACATCTGCTAGTGAACAGCTGGTATATATTTCAACTCATTTGGTTCTTGAGGCATTTTCAAGTGTTCCCAATGATGTCACTAACCTTTAAAGCTCAGTGACATGATTGGGAGAAATAAAAAAAATGCCTTTAGAACCAAACTGGTTGAAAGATAAACCAAATGTACAACAGCTGGAGTGGATCTCCTGGCTGGAAGGATTTGTCTTGAGTTTGTTTACTTAAGGAGAATCAAGCATGAACAGGCCAACAGTTTAATTTTATCGGGGCACGATAGATTTAATCCCCATAGGAGGCTACACTACAAATTTGTCTGTTACAAGGCGTAATGATGGACATTACTTTAAAATGAGTCAACTTTTGACTACACAATTTTCACAGTAGATTCCCTGCATAGTTTACTTAATTCTAGAATAGTTTTTACCCCAAGTTGAGCACTACCTCCAATCATGTCATTTAACTTTAAGCAAAGGATGCTATTTAAAGGTAAAGTGCAATACTTCTGAATACCAGTCTCCAAGCTGTAGAGAAGAGGCACAAAAAAATTAATGTTTTTACTGATCAAATACCTATGTCATTGCATCAGCTGGTGACATTATGTGTGTCCCAAATTATGTGATGTAGAACTGTGCATGTTCTCACTTTCAATACGTACGTGTCAATGTGTTTGCAAAACTCCCCCCCCCCCAAAAAAAAAAAATTGATGCCATTGGTTGGTATGCTGAAACAGGTATGTATGTGTATATGTGTGTTTCACTCGCAAGACAACTGCATACAAAATGGCAATTAGTTCATCTCTCTGTTCATAAATTTGTATAAATAACAGCACCATAAAATGATTGATTTACAATGACTTGGATGCAGCAAAGAATAAACGTCAACTCCCCATGAACAAAAAAAAAAATACAAAATAAAATATTACTTTTTTGAACATAAAAAGTGTGAAACTCTAAAATTCAGTCATTGTTGAAAACAGATTTGATACTAAAAAGTGCCAATGATGTTTGCTTTAAATATAACACATCGCAATGAACTGTGCAGTATAACTTTGCCAAAATTATGTCTGCCAAAAGTGACATAAAACAGGGGGATATTTTACAATTGAACAAACCAGACCATGTATCACAGTCTTGTTGCCATTTTGTATCCAGTAGCTACCACTTTCTTAATTCTTACCAGCTTTTTTTTTTCACACTACGATTGCTAGTCATATTTCCGGAATCCCATCTGAGCACTACCGAACAAACCATCATCAGGATTTCATACAAAATTCCACAACACGATAGGAACGAACATTGATAGCACAAAACGTATGGTAAATCAGAAATAATTGGAAGCCATCAGTACCGACACGGCATGAACGATCAACAAAAATAATCTGAAGAATTGAATAAAATAAAACGATTTTTTTTTCATCTCAATATTACAGAGGAGCATAAACACTCAACAGTCAATACCAGTTTTGCAAGATTGGCAATAAACCAAGAATACCATACTCAAATACTTAATCTCATCTTCATGATTTCCTCATGTTTATGACCATTTCTTTTCACTCACTGTTCATGATTTGTACCATTTTTTTTCCTTTTACATTTTTTTCTTTACAAATATTAAATTACGAACATAACATGACGATGTAATATTCAAATTCACATCTGTTGCAGCACTATTTGTTGTTGTTGTTGTTGTTGTTGTTGATGATGCTGTAGTCCTGAGTAGTTAACACACAAATATTTTAAAGTGTTTCATTCATGAGGGACTAAACACAGATTTACTAACAACAACTGACAGAAGTTATTAACAACTGATTTAAAATCCTGGATCTTTCTGGCATATTCGGCCACACACACACACACAACAAAACATACATCCACCTAAACATTCTCTTCCTTCACAGTTTGGAGACCACAAAGATTTATGGTATGAACAACCACATGGGAATACTATAGGTGGAACCACATAAATGCACTGCCAACCTTACACAAGCAATTGCAGGGTAATACAACAAGAAAATCTTTCTTCTCATTTTCGCAAAGGGGTTGGCATGACTGGAAGAAGTCCAAACTGCTTCCAGAACCAAATGAGGTTAAACATTTATAAATTAGTGCTGGGCAATATTTTGATAATATCAAAATTATTTGATGTTGAAAAAAAATATTCAATACTTGATAATGATCTCATGATTATTATTAAAGCAAATTTTACAAATTAAAATTTCCCATTTTCCCAAACCGCTCGCTCGCTACACTCGCTCGCGGAGTAGATATATATTTCAGGTTTTCCCAATCAGCAATGCCCTTTAAAAAGCTTTGGCTCAAGTTACATTACCGCGAAAAAATACCTACTTCAATCAAAAGCGTAATCTGCTGGTGAAAATATGTGAGTGCGCCCAATGCCCCTTTTGACATATAAGTGCCCTTTTTTGGCTTTGCCTGTTAAACAGTATTCTTGATTCCAGTATCTTAATGTCCTAAATTGAGGATTTCTTCCAATCTTGCCATTTCCCTTTAAAATCAAAACAAAAGCAGAGAGTGATTTGTGCTGTTTGGGTCCACACAGCAACAGAACAGTGTTGCGATGAATACTTGTAGAAGCAAAAAATGATTATGTACTGCAGCCAAAGACAAGGAATAACTATTTTTGGAATGATGATTAAACTTAGAACAATAAAACTGAGAGGAAAACACTTATTTACCTGTTACCTCTGAGATTCTGTAATTCCCATTGAGTTAACACATGGTACATCCAGTTCTTGTACCCAACAGGTTAAGAAAAAAAAACCCACAGGACAAAGTGCAATATTGCTTGTAATCTACCAAACCATGACATGCAAACTGTTTCAGCAAAATAACTTAATGCACGTATTTTCTGTGATGGTTGTCAGGATTGGCAGTGCACTTCTGTCGTTTGCATTCCTTCGCTCCTCCTGTCGATGATCACTACTCGAAATATCATCCAGGCTTTTCATTTAAAAAACAGACACTTGGCCCCGTTGCAGCCTTGATCATAAAAACTCCTGTACTAAAGCATCCAGGTTCATATTCCGTTGTTTGTGGCCCCTCTGGGGAGACGTGGCCCGCTTGGCGGGGAGTGTTCGTGTGTAGTCCATCTTCTGGCCTTCCGCGTCGGCGTCCAGTAGCGACGTCTGATGGTTGAGGGTGTGGGCGTGTGGGCGGGTCGGATGTGGCTGGACCTGGGGCTGGTGTTGCTGCTGCTGCTGTTGCTGGTGGTGGTGGTGGTGGTGCGGCTGGTACTGATGTTGTTGTTGGTGTTGATGGTGGTAGCCCTGGGGGTGCGACATGGAGTGCTGGAAGGGGATATGGTGAGGGGTCGTGGCCGAGAGGGGCGGTGTCGTGCCCGACGTCGTACTGCTGCTGTAACTGCTGTAGCTGGCCGTGGAGGATTCGGCGTGGTAACTGTGACGCGGAGTCGTGTTGGCTGATGAGGAGACTCTCCCTGTCAAAGCAAATTGCGAAAAGATTTACGATAAGTGACTTGTGTTATGAGAGTTATGATTTCCTACAAAATAAACATGCACTTTATGACTTGTAGGTAAAAGCTTTTCTCAAAATAACCACGGTTATGGCATTTAATAATACACATATTTCTACCAAACCACTGTGCATATTTTGAACTCTGTTATTACATAGTGCCTAGTGGCATCTTGAGGTAAGTAAGAAGTATGTAACTGCAGATTTGTTTAACCCTTTGGAGACGATTTGTTTTCAATCTAAGACACATTCTCAAAAGATCCCAGCCTGAGATATTTTGGTCTTAGTCTCCAGCGGGTTAACAAGAAAGATTGTAAGCATCCATAACCAGCAATGTACATTTCATGACGGCCTTAAAGAATGAACGGTATTTTGACTCACGGTGAGGTGACTCATGTGAAGATTGGTTCTGTGGCGTGAGGTACACTCTGGAATGGGGTCGGGGGCGTGGACAAATATCTAATGAGGATGGCCGCTCCATCAGAGAATCTCCTACTGCACATTCCAACAGAATAACAAGGAGAATTAAAGAAAAAACACATTAGCTCTCGTTTTTTCTCCTCCATACAGTTTCTGTCGAGTTCTTGGATTTAGATATATGCACTCGAGGAGTTGCAGCAAATCACAAATACCTCAAAGAGATCCGGAGCAAATTTTGTTGTGTACCATGCCGTTACAAGATCATATACCCACAGAGATGTATTTATACAAGATAACACAAAAATCAAAAAAGTTATTACCAGTTTCACATCTGCACAGTTTATATACACACATTAAGACAATTTTTTGATATAATTTTGTACAGTCAAAATTTTGGACTGAATTGAAGTATTTTAATATTTAAGTAATCAGTACTTCCCTGCATATATATACAAAGTGTGACAAAAAAGAAACAAGACCATGACAGAGATACGTATCACGCAATGTCAATCGACCAACTGCCTACGTAACTATGTCGCACAACATCTCATCAACATTCTGCTATCTTTCACCTGTCTAACTCTGTTCTTTTTTGGGCTGCTGTGTGGCACGTCCCTGGTATGCCCCATCACAAAACTAGAGGTGGAACAAACACGGAGCAGAGAATCGATCGGAAGTTCCTGGTTCAGTTGGGCCGGGGCCTAACCTAGTGTCTCAAGATTCTCCAGAAGGTTTATGGAGAAAATGCCGCTTATGACAGTGCATTTTCTCAATAAGTCTCCTGGAGAGGCACAAGATACTTGGTTGGGCCCCTGTCCTACTGAACCACAAACGTCAGATCGATTCCACGCTCATGTTTGTGCCATCTCTAGCATCGTGACAGGGCATTGCAGAGACATGCCACACAGCAGCCTAATGAAAAGGCAAAAAGGGACACAGGTAAATAATTCATAGCATGATGTTGGTAAGATGTTGTGCAACACACTGACATGGGTAGTCCGTTGATTGACACTGCATCATAGGTGTGGCTATTACAACTGTCAGCTGTCTTTTTTTGTCACACTTCATATTCTGTTAACATTGCTCTGGTAGTGAGGTGACCCAATCCTGAAACGCAATCAGTTCATAAACCATAGCAATGAATAGACAGATATGGACCAAAGTTTGAGTATGTTTAATTTACTGACACAACTGAAATAATTCATAAAAAATAAGTCTGTCAACAAGACCTAAAACAAAATACATAGCACTAACCAAAACTTGTTCTCCTGGGTGGAACCTGAGGTGGGTAAGGGGACATGTCTGACCCTGGGCTACTCCACTGGTCTCCGATGCTACTATCCCACCTCGCCGTCGAGGCACAAGATGGCGTGGAGCTGTCCGATGGCGTCCGCGTCCTGCGCATGCTGCTGAGGTTGTCGTCCGCCGACGCCGTCCGCCGGTGCGTCCTGACCGACGGTTGCGCAGCGGGAAGCGGTAGATTGTTTGGCAGCGACTCCCTATGGTTGATGTACGCCGGATTGTGTCTGACCGCGTGTGGCACGTGCTGCGGCGACGCCTCATTGCTGCTGTCGCCGGTGGGCCACATGCTCAAGCTTTGCGGAGGCGCCACCCTGTTCGTCGTCAGTTTCGAGGTCGAGCTTATCGACACAAAGTCCTCGTCGAGACCGTTGAGCTCGTGATCGCTCGTCTGTGTGCTGGCCTCATCATCAAAAGATGCCTGCTTCGAGTATTCCTTGCGTTTCTGTTCCAGTTCTCCGCTCTGATATATGGCAAGGTTTGTTGTGCGTACGTCGTATCCTAATGCTACAGATGCAAGTATGGCAGCAGCTCCACAGAGTCCCATTTCAGTCATACTTGGTTTACTGTTTTTGCGTTTGAGAGAGTCCCTTTTGGATTCTTGGTTTCCGTTGGCATCGTTATAATGTTGTGGACCCACATCTGGCCAGTAGGGCTTGGGTTTGACCAAATCCCAGTTGGCAGCTGCAGTAATAGGAACATACATTATCCAATCAATTTTAATTCTGTGACAGAAAATTTGGTGATTTCTTAGGTCATTTTAAGTTCACGTCTTTTGTCTGGGATTTTTCAATATTTTCACAAAAGTTCTGAGTCTCATATATGATTTTGGTGGTCATCTGAGGCTAAGAATTGTAAAAATATACATTTTTAAAAAATAATAGTCCTGATTCTTGTATGTTCAACCAATGCCAGTGCTATTAGGAATCTTCCATTTGTCGTATGACAAACAGGTATTGGAGGACTGTCACACAACACATTCATACATTGCAGGAATTGTACCATTTGACTTCAACCTTTTTTCATTACACTTGGAAGTGAAAATTTTAAATTAGTCATTTGATTTTTAAAAATCGTTATAGTTGTAGCTTAGAATTTGGCAGAATCTCCCAAATGAATCTTTTTAATCGAGAAAAAGAAGAACAGACTACTGTGTGACCTTTTATAATAAAAAAAGAAATAGTTTTCAAAAATCTGATCATGTGCAAATAGAAGAATGATTGATTACCCCACAATTTTAACATTAACAGTTGAAAAGAAACTAGGTAGTACAATGTATTACATCTTTATTATTTTTGATGAAATTCTCTGTATTACTTACTGGTACAAATCATTTGACCTTTCATTTTAACAGCCATTGTCTATTTGCATTGTTTGCCATTTTCACAAAATGACATTGTAGAAGTATCTTAACCCTAAAAGGACTGGGCTATTTCGGAGGTGTTGTGGACTGGGGGGGGGGGGCCATGATGCCCCCCCTTTGGCCCCCTCTTCTGATCTCGGCCGTGGAGCGCGCGACCGCGCTGAAATTTGGTATGCACGGTCCTTTTAACATAAACTCTAAGTCTGTATAGTAATTTGGGGGAAAACAAATCAATCTCTAATCAATATAAATTAATTACGCAAATTTACGCATGAAAAAACATGGTTTGCGTATAAAACACTCAATTTCTCTTGAAATATTGTAATTTTTTGCAGAAGAGATCTTTGCAACCTTATTAATTAGTTTTCATCATTTAAAATTGCAAAAGTCAATTTTTTCCTCATGTATTTCTTTGTTTTTTTTCGAATTTCTTATGTATTTCTTTGTTTTTGTAACTTTTGTTTTTATTGTTTTTTCCATGAAATTTATTGCAAACCATTTAAACACCAAAATTAGCTGAAAATTAAATATGACGGCCAGTTATAACAGAAAATAATGATCTTTATATGAATTTCAAGATATCAGACAAATTCCATTGACTTTGTCCACAAATCACATAAATAAGCTATTTTTCGGCCATTTTTGGCATGACATTGTCTCACAAAAAGTCATGGGGTATCGCGATGCTGTCTCCGTTTGTCTCGAATTTGGTCTGCCAAAATGTTGTGCAAGACTTCAGAGAAAAAAGTAATAAAAGTGTGGTATTATGGCCCCCCCCCCCCCCCCCCCGCTTCTTTTTAAGCGTTAAACTAGAAATGTCAAAAACAGTAAGTACCGACTTTCAAAGAGGTTTAAAATTCCTTTAATATTTTAGTTAATTTTATCTACTGTACTTCCCAATTCAACCGTAAATAGATACCCCACCCCCTTTTCCACATTGTGCATACTCAAGCATACATATGCATGTGCATACATGTATCAGTTACATAACCAGTGTTGGATCAAGTCCACAAGCTCTGAGTCCAAGTCCTCAATTAAATGAACCCTTGCCATTCATTTACATTAGGACTCGATGCTGAGTCTGAGTTCGAGTCCATGAAATTAGACTCCACTCTGGACTTAACTTCAACACTGATACACACTCACAAAAGCCAACAAACCCACAGTAAACTAGAGTTGCAAATTGGAAATGCCTTGAAAAAAAAGTTGTAGAAATTTTCAAGAGGCCGGGAATACAGGGAATTTGGAAAAAAGGAATGTTTTGAAAAATAGGAATTTTCTTCTTTTTTGTTCCAATCAATAAAAAAAATCCCCCTAAATAACATCATCTCAATATAATATTTTTTGCAAAGATGTTGAATGAATTGAGAGTTTTTGTGTTCCAAACAAGGCAAAATCAAATCTATCAAAAAACAATATTAACTTGGCAGTACAGATAATGTACATATCATAAAAAAAAAATAATGGATATGCCAAGACTTCAGAATGTTTTTGAAAATGTCCAATATTTTCAGTAAAACTGAGAATTGAAAATTCCCCCAAATTTTGCAACTCTAGGGTGTTTACCAAGGATTGGAGACAAAGAGTTGATAAGATTTGGCGCACTGGTGAATTTTTTAGCGGTGGCTTCCGACAGCGTGTGTGGCCTGAACGTCTTCTGTCTCTGCTTCCTCTGCATCGTACTGGGACCCCACGTCTTGCCCTTCGGTACTGGGGGGAAAGAAAAGATGATGGAATAAAATGATTACTTGAAAAAATATTGGTATAATAAAATAACAATAATAATGAATATAAATTATAATAATAATATGACATTTATATAGTGCCTAATACAAATGTTTTTAAGTGCTTAGGGACCAAAATTACAAACTGAGTTGCTGGAACATGTTAATTTTCAAGAGTAAATATAAATGAGTACAGAAAAGAGGCTTTGTGAATGTGGATGGGTAGCTGGTTCGAAAGTATGAAGCAATAATAGAGAAGGCATAATCGTCATATTTTGTCACAGTGTGAGGTTTGGCATTTACATACAGATGAGCAGAAGTTGAAGAACGGAGATGTCTGGTAGTAGACGATGAGGACATTGAAGGAACAGATAAAAGATCTTGGCGATAGGAGGAGACTTTGAAGTGATAGACTGATGGATCTGGAGCTAATGATCAGATAATATAGCTTGTAATTTCAATGATTACTATGATTGCAGGAGTACTAAAACATCTGTGTCTTTAAAAAGTCTAAATTTATCATCGTCAAACGTAGGGGAACAGGATTTGCAAATGTGACAGATCTTACAAAACTTGAATATACAGAACAAAAATGGCAAAAATCCTATGACAAACTCTATTTTGGGCAAACGAGGCTGCCGTGGCCACATGGAAATATGATGTAAATGTAAAATGAGAAAGTGAAAAATTAAAGTGGTTGCTTTTGGATCTAAACTTAATACACATCTAGTACCAAATCACTGATGAGCTTTTTCAAGGTATACTACAAACTACCATGAATTCACCAATTTTGCTAAAGTTCAGCCTCTTTATGAAGTGTGATTTACAGTACATGACACCTGGTGACACTTTGACATTTTAATATTTTCAAGGTTTTGGATTTTTTTTTACTAGTTTGCTGTAATAAGGAAGTGTATATTTATGTGTTACATTGGTATTATTGCATATTATTACATATCTTCTGAAGCAATTATATTTTCTATTATCACTTGTTGATATGCTGGGACAGGTTTGCCTACATATAACAATGTAGTTGTGGTGGATGTCAAAACAAATAGCAATTTGCCTATGACCTATGCAGGGAAGTTGAAAATCCTGGAAAAATATCAGAACTACAATAGACCAACAACTGACACGGAAATATGAATACAAGCATGTAACATTCATTCAATAAAGAATGCACCCCAGCCACAAAAAGCTCATCATTTGGCTCCAGTCCAGAGTTACGGTTATTCATAAATTCTTCGATGGTCTGCCAGTTTCTACAGGTTGCTAATTTTGTGGTTACAAAATGTTTCCTGTGTTGTGTCAATTGAATAAATGTGGTTTCTGAAGTACAATTTGTGATTATGAGTTGTTTTTCTCTAATTTTTTTTACACTAAGCAAAAATGTATAATTATCAATATGAATTCATGCTGAATATTTGGAAATGTAAGTAATGTGTAAATAATGACCACAAGTGCTGTTTCTGTTTACCATGCAGGGGGTAAAAAGGATACTTATTGGAAAAGAAACATAACAAAATAATCACAATTGTAGATCTGTTTAATATGTTACGTCAGGACTTGGTGATTTTGTATTCTTGTAGACTTTCTTAATTGGTTTGATTGAAAAACAAGTGGTTTCAGTTTCCTCATTTACACATGTATGTCTAATGGCACACTCAGTATATCTTATGGGATGTTAACAAAAAATTACAGCAGTATGAAAGATACAAAACATGATATACGGAGAAGTACAGAAAAAAGGACAGGAGGAGCATAAAAAAGATGAGAAAATAAGAAAAAAGAAGCAAGAGAAACAAGTATAGGTATCAAGTATATTGTCACAAGCAGAGTAAGTGAAGAATTTCAAGAATTTGAAGAATTTAAAGAGTTCACGAAAAAGAAGAAAATGAAGAAAGAAGAATGAAGAAACGAAAAGAAGGAAGAAAAGAAATTAGTAACAGGAATTTGAAGAAGAAGAAGAAGAAGAAGAAGAAGGACGAGGAGGAGGAGGAGGAGCAGGAGGAGGAGGAGGAGGAGCAGGAGGAGGAGAAGGGGAGGAGGGGAAGGAGGAGGAGGAGCAGCAGCAGCGAGAGGAGCCAGACGGGCAGATGATTGAGGAGGAAGTGGAGGGGTAGGAGCAGGAAGGGGGGGGGGGGTGAAGGGCCATAGTGGTAGAGGTGGTCAAGAGAGGTCAGATGAAGAGGACCAAGACGAACAGAAAGAGGTGGAGATACTCACATGCAAAGACCCGTAATCTTGGAATAGGACTCTTGGGTGGACTCTCATCAGGACTCAAAGGAGATCGAGGATCTTTCCTCTCCATCGATGGATCAGCTGTTACTGTCAGCCTATGATGGAAATCTGCACACAAATCAAAAGAAAGATGTGGTATAATGAACATGCTGAATATTTTGTGGTGGTTGTATTTTCATGAATTAATTGTATGAATTAATAATACAGGTGCACAAATTTATCTTATCTAGCTGTCTATCAATTTACATCCATCTATCTCTAAAGATCTATATATCTCCAACTATTGATAACTCTTAACATGTCGAAGTCGCAGATCTGCACCAAATAATACACATAAAGTCCATAGTGGTTTAAATCCTGTCGCATGTTAAGAGTTAATCTATTTGTCTCTCCATCCATCCATCTGTCCATCTATTTATTCATCTATTGATCTGTCTATCTATCCATCTATTTACTTCCATACATATCCAATAAATTGAAGAGGCTAACCAATGCCCATTCTGCCCCTGCCCTCCTCCTATGGGGTTTTCATCAGAATTTATAACTGAGCAGAAACTTTGTGTGACTGTACAGTCATTTTCATCGTTTTAGATCTGGTATAACGTTACAAACCATAAACTACAGGGTTCACTTCTTGTGAACTGGAGCAGAATGTGATCACACTGGGACTCTGGCATACAAAAGATGAATTGGGATCATCTTCACTGAACTTTGTGAAAGAAATGAATGAGGATGAATGTGAATCACAAAAGTTAGGCAGAATCAGTTTTGTTTGGTTTTCTATATGAAACCACAAGCTTTAGTAATATTAGTTGTTTACGATATTGCACATCTGTGAAGCTGTGGTGAGGCGTCGTGCATCACATTCTCAACACAATATATAGACGAACCACCAAACCAAACAAGCCAACTATATCTGTAAAATCTCATAACCTGTTCTTGGAAATGGTTGTCTTATTCATTTTCTGGCATTATAACTTCTACTGTAACCAAATAATTGGTGTCTAAAACAATCACTGGATCCACCTCCAATCTAGTGGGCATTGAACCCACAATTTCCTGCTTTTATGTGGAGGCCTTCTGAGCAATTATCCACTTGACTACTGAGCTCACAAAAATTTGCCTCAAATCACCAGATTCATTATACAAACTCTGTAACCTATGTACATTCATCATTAAAGCAATACACATAATGCACTTAGAACTGTCTTCTTTGTAAGTTAACAATTGAAAAATTTAGTGAAATATTCCAGTTTGAAATTCCAAAACTGGTGATGCAATCGTACGATAACAATACTACTCTTTGGCTTAAAATACAAGTGACTTTCACCATAACATAAAGACATAATTATGAAAGTATGGGGGTGGAGGTGGGGTGGGGGTGGGGGGGTGGGATGGGATAAAAATTCAACCTGACAAATGTAACCTTGACATTAATCTTCAAATAATGAGTGTCTAAATTGTTGTCCTGCATAAATCCTGTGAAAAAAATGCTGATCTAAAAATAAGGGTGGTGATTACAGGATCAAAAGTGGGCATCCCAAGGTAGGTACATCAATTTCAATATTTGGGTCTTTGCTCTGAAATGCTTCCATTTTTAAGATATTAATGAGGTATAACAATGTTGCCCCCCTTTATTTTTGAACAGAAAATTTTCACAATGATATTTGCTTGCTCTAAAAAAAAAATGTCGTCATGAATATTTTTGGTAGGTTTGATGTTTTTCCTCTGTCTGACATGACAGATGTTGTAATCAAATCATCTCCACTGGGTTTA
>JZLH01S0635888.1:8232-18748 GCA_001188425.1 Eucidaris tribuloides | reverse complement strand
TCAGACATTTCCTATGTCATTTGATTGATGAACGTCCAATCAAAGTGCAATTCTAACTTGCCACAGTGATGATTTCACATCCATTCACTAAGTTGAATCATGCTCAGCCATGCATGAGAGTTACATAACCTACGTGGTATCATTGGACAGAGGACTTATTGGACTATCTAACCATAAAAAATAATGTGTAAATATTTTATAGTTTTCTGAAAATTTGCCGTTGAAGTTGGGTTTACTTTTTTTAGAGACACACTACAATTTTCGCGATGTGATAGGAGCCAAACACTGTACCCATGTTCCGATCTTTAGCAACATACAACTCTACTCAGACAGTCTCAGGTTAGAGCACACGTTAGATTTAATACTGCCCATAAAACAGAGAGATGTATCATGAAAAGAACATTTGGGCGAGAACAGAGGCATATCATCTTGTTAGTCTGTACATGTTTTGCCAGACGATGGCGTTTCCTTTTTCAGGACTATCTCCGAGTAAAGCAAGACATCACATTTGCTGTCAAATTGACCTTTCTCAGTTGGTGTAGCATTGCTTACTAAACAAGTTAAGCTGAAAACGAAATTGTTTGTCCTCATGCATTATTAGATAATGAAATCACAATTTCCCCACAACTTTTGTGGGGTAATAGCAGCCACGGACTGTACCCATATTCTGATCGGTAGCAACTCCTTACTCCAATCAGACGTTCTCATGTTAGAGCATGGGTTCGGATAGAAACTGCCCATTACAGAGTTTCTTGTGAAATATCTCAACATAACTCATGTCATCTATGTCAACACATATCGCCAGATGAATAAAGCAATACTTCCCTGAAAGAGAGATGATCTGTAAGAACATGGACCACCACTTTGAAAATCTAAGGAGAATTGAATGAGAAAAGCTGACGGTTAATGTTGTGTATGTTTGAACAAAAATATAACAAAAAAGACACAACATTTAAATGAACGATACATGTTTCGAAGTGGCTCACTTCATCTTCAGTCTGAAAATAATAGAGAGTTGATGGTATTTATACATGTCTGATGCAACCAACAGTTGTATAATTACCAAATATTGCTTTCTACCCTCCCCCCACCCCCTGACTGAACTGTATATACAAACACTATTTTCAAGTTGTTCGTTGCCCTCCTGTTCCTTCACCTTATACCACAAACTTTTTGTAATCTTAAATGATTCTTAGTACCCGGTGTGTATAAATTAAAATTTTTCAGTAACCAGCTGCTTGCATCAGACATGTATAAATACCATCAACTCTCTATTATTTTCAGACTGAAGATGAAGTGAGCCACTTCGAAACATGTATCGTGCATTTAAATGTTGTGTCTTTTTTGTTATATTTTTGTTCAAGCTTTTATCGTGTCGTTCTTTTGGTAATATCATATTTGATTTGACACGGAAGTATAACAGTCGGATCACTATAGCTGTGTATGTTCATCAGCGATTGCGTGATATCAAGAACCCTTTCAAATATAGTCGGAATACAAGTTTAAAGATAGGTAGTGATTTGAACCCAGGAGCAGTCCTTTACATACAGTAACTTTTTGTATATAACATGAGCCATTGACTGTACCTATATTCTAATCTGATGCCACTTGTGATTCCAAGCACACACATCAAGTTAGAGTGTTGTAGAGTGTATTGTGTACCATCCCAAACCACTCTCGCGTATCAACTAATCTGTGTCAACATGTATCGCCAGATGAAGAAAGCAATACTTTTCTGAAAGAGAGATGCTCTTTTAGTAACCACAGGAAGATTTCTTTGCATAAAGTAACTTTCGTGAGGTAATAGGAGCCATGGATTATACCCATATTCCAACCAGAAGCGACTCTTGACTCCAATTAGACGTTATCAGGTTAAGGTGTTTTAGAGTGTATTGTGCACCATTTCAAACCACACTTGCGTGTCAACTCATCTGTGTCAACATAAATCCACCAGATGAAGAAAGCAGTACATATATTTCCCTGAATGAGAGATGATCTTCAAGGAACATAAACCACCACTTTGAAAATGATCTTCTAGGAACCCAGGATCAGTTCTTTGTATACAGTAGCTTTTGTGAGTTAACAGGAGCGATGTATTGTATCTGTATTCCAATCAAAAGGGACTCGTGACTCCAATTGGACATTATCAGGTTACAGAGTTTTAAAGTATCTTGTACAACCTCTCAAAGTACACTGTCACGGATCATCTCATCTGTGTCCACATGTATCGGCATTGGAAGAAAGCAGTACCTTTACTTCCCTGAATGAGAGATGATCTTGAAAGAACATGAACCACCACTTTGAAAATCTAAGGAGAGTGGAGTGAGAAGAGCTGATGGCTAATGCTGTGTATGTTCATCGTCTGCAATTGCGTGATATCACGAACCCTTCAACATTACTCTGAAGACGAGTTTAAAGATAGGTAGGGATTTGAACCCAGGAATAGTCCTTGGCATACAGTAACCTTTTCTAGGGTAACAGGAGCCACAGACTGTACCCATATTTCGATCTGAAGCAACACGTTTATTTGAAACATTATCGGGTCAGAGTGTTTTAGAGTGTTTTGTGTAACATCTCAAACTACACTGTCGCGTTTCATCTCATCTATAGCAACGTTCATCTCTGATGAAGATGACAATATTTTCTACGAACAGTTCTTTGCAAACAGTAACTTTCTTGAGTTAAGAGGAGCCACAGACTGTACCCATATTCCAATCTGAAGCAACATGTTCCTTTGAATCATTAGGTTCGAGGATTTAGAGTGTTTTGTGTAACATCTCAAACTACACTTTCACGTATCTCATCTGTGTCAACATGTATCACCAGATGAAGAAAATAATACTTCCCTGTATGAGAGACGATCTTCAAGGAACTGGGCAACAGCATACAGTAATTTTCCTGAGGTAATAGGAGCCATGAACTGTACCCATTTTCTGATCTGTAACAGCTCCTGAGTAAATTTTTACTGTCTGGGGTTAGAATATGGGTTAGATTTAACACCTCCCAGAAAAGATGGTGATGTTTCATCGAAATAACATTTGGACAAAGGAGAAGGCATTTTCTGGACTATCTTCATTTAAAACAAGTTATCTCATTTGGTGTGATTGTGGTTTTCGCTGTTTTGATTTTTATACAGTTATGGACAGGCTGGAGCCAGAAATACTATGAAATATGTATTGCCAGATGAAGAAATCAATATACACTGTATTAATTTAATTCCTGGAAAGAGAGAGGATCTTCGATATTTTCATTGAACCCAGCAAGAGTGCTTTGTATTCAGTAATTTTCCATTTTTGTCTATGATACTTTGTTTATCTTCTCTCCTTACATAGTGGAACCAGAAATTCTTCTAACATCTCTACATAGAGGCGGGTAAATTATTTATCTGAATATTCACAGAATAATTACATTGCTCTATTATGTAAAATGTTGTATTATTGGGCTACAGATAGGAATGTAAGCACAGTAGTCTCCACTTAATGGGGTAGGCATTTGCAAGTTGTTTTTTACCCCTTTCATAGGAGTACCCTATTATGTGGAGTAAATTTCAATAGGAAAATTATGAAATATTTTGCTAAATTTTACCCATTTAATAGGAGTTCCCCTTTAAAGTTACCCCATTATCCGGAGACCACTGTACCATTAATTGCTCCTGTTATTTCAAACTCATTTAATACTAGAGCCTGTCCAGAGTAAAATAATCACTACAAATTTGCTTTCTCATCAAATTGGCAACATACTGGAATAGTCTATTACATTATATTTAAAGGGTAATGGGTATTGAATAATGTGTCAAACATTAGCCTAATTAATTAATTATTTATGTTGAAATTTTTAAGATCTTATTTTTCTTGTGAAATTTAAGACTAAAAATAATTTCTGATTGAATAACTTTCACTTTTAAACGACATAAAAAAACAAGTTGGTAAAATACGTATCTCAATAAGTTCAATATATCACCCAATAACAAAGTGGGATAACCCAAAGCCTCATCAAAACAACAGCCGTTGCCAATTTGATAATTTCATGAATATTCTAGTTAAATCTCATTTAAATATTCATAACAAAATAAATATTCATTATGACATTGTAGCACCCAGTTGATTGAATAGCTGATATTTTTTCTCTATTTATTAGCAAATTCAAAAGATGGGGTAAATACAGCCATATTTTAAGATCAAAGGCAAACCACAAATATGTGGTCCTAGTATTGACTGGGTTAATGAACATCTTCTCTTCTTCTTTTTTTCAAAATCCATCATGCACTTTTTCTGCAATGTTGATACTGATGTGATGATATGAGAAAGTGTTAGTTGAGATAGGTTACTTTCATCCCCATGCCTTTGAGTTAAATTTAGTAACCTCATTTATCAAATGATATGCAGGTTTTCATAATTTTGATTGGCATTTGACATGTAACCATTGTCAGAAATGTCTCAGAATGAAATATTGATTGATATCACGCAATCGCTGATAATGTACATACACAGGCAACGTGAAGTTGCTATTGTCTGATTGTTTAAAACTTTAAGAATTGCTCACTAATGGCTAGTAAATGGTTTCAGTACAAGCAAATGAATCCTTTGTAATCAGTCTTTGGTGTGAAGCAAATTTAGGAAGTGCACATGTATACGGACCACTAAAATGAAGGTGGGATTCGTATAATGTATTAAAATATTATGTGTCAGAATAGAAACATTTTGTGTTATGTGATTTTAAAAAGATCACTTGCACTAATGTATACGAATTTATGGATGTTTCTGTTGATCGAGCAAGGAACATTTACATGAGTGCATGTACATGTATGACTGCAATTCCGTTTACATATATTGGTTTGGTTATACCAGGCAAACCTTAGTTGAAATATAGTATCTTTTAGTACATGTAATTCTTTTTGGGCAAGAAACAATCACTGCTGCTTGTTTATTAAAGGTAAGTGACGTGTTTGGGGGTAGTCTTCAACTTAACCCTAATCAGCCCGGGCTTTTTTGAAATTGCATAGCCCGGGGGGGGGGGCTTATTTGCCCCCCCCCCCTTCAGATCTCGGCCGCGGATCGCGCGATCGCCGCGGAAATTTGCACGTGCATAGAGCCGGACGTAATCTCCAATACTGTATAGTTAGATTTTTGTAAAAATAATTATCTTCTATTTCTAAGTAATTAATTATGCATATTTATGTATAAAATCATATTTTTACCTATATCTCCCTTTAAACAGCTCACAGAATGCTAATTTTTGGTGATAATATTGTTTTTGACATTTCTAACAATTATCTGTCAAAAAAAATGCTGAATCAGAATTGATTTCTTATGTATTTTATTGTTTCATGAATTTCTTATGTATTTCTGTGTTTTTTCGACCTTTTGTTTTTTATTGTTTGCGACTTTTGCGATCATAAACAGCATAGAAAATAATCATACATTTATGAATTTGGGCTGAAAAGACAATTTGCATTGAAATAACACACGATTTCATGTTTTTGAGCGAATTTTGGTGTAACATGCAAGTACGAAAAGTTTCGTAACTCCGGAACCGCGTACCTGGACGTCGCGAATTTGGTCTCAAAAGATGCGCAACAGATAGGGTTAAGCTGCAAGTATGATAGAATCAAGTAAACAATACAAAGATTCTGCTGTGAAACTATTGCCCAATATACATGTAATTGAACACTACTTGCTGCATTGAATCCAGTATTATGACACTCTAAATGATGAAATGTTCTTTGTAAACTTCATGTTTCATTCAAAGGTTTACATGAACAAGATATTGCTATCAGGAAGTATGGATGTCTTGACAAGTTGAATATCTAACCAGGAGTAGACAAATGGAAAACCTTTATGTACGAAATCGAGCATGAAGAATATATAATTTATGTATTCAATCTTCGGTTACATTCAGTCCATTTTTGTTGGCTTCGGCTCTAGCACGGCCGTCACATGGCAAAAGGGTGTAGTCTGCAAAATTTTGACTTTTTCAGGTTTTTTGCATTTGGGGGTTTTACGAGGGCGCTCTTTCCATTTATCTAGCTCTCGTAATTGGCAGGAGACGTCTCCTTTTTGAGATAGGCAGGGGTATCTATACAGCACTTTTTTCTAAAACATCGCTGTCGTTTCATGGCAAAAGGGTGTATTCTATAATACACCCCAAGCCAGCCGCAGCAGAGCTCATTTTTTTCGGTGAAAAGGTGATATCTGCTAGTATACACCTTCCTGCCAACAAAAATGACTGAGCGCCAAGCCAGATTTGTGAAATTATGGCAAAAGGGTGTATCTGCAACATACGCTTATGCCGCACGCGAAATGTCAAAGACGCAATTTGATGCAAAAATGATTATCTGATACATATGTCTTTCCCGCAAATTGTTGACGCGAAAGTTTGAGACTCGTTCAAGCAAAGAGGGTGTATGTCTACATAACAGTCCTTTAGCAAAGGTTTAGCATTGTCTTAGCTTGAACACGCTAGTGATGTTAATAGATTACCGCTTTTGCAAATGTGTGTCATGCCTGCACGTACGTGAGCGCGCGCGTGCGCAGTGGTGTGAATATGCATTATTTGATAACGTGAATTAAAAGTAAAACTCAAGTTCCCCCACACTTGGCCGCCAAGTCAATGCCCGAGTTTATCTCGAGTCTATTGTTAAAAGCATTTCGGTTGACAAACCATTGCCGGACTGGAGCGAAGAGAAGGAAAGGTCCTTAGTGGTTAATATTTAAAAAGGTAAGTTTATTACTAAACTGTTACTATGAGAGGGTCTAGATAAACTATGTAAACTGGTGTTTGATGAACTTAATCTAAAACGACGTAATTAGGCCTGGCAGAATATGTAAGTAAGGTTAGCCTTACTGTACGTACGGAAGCATCGACGAACAACTTGCCCCCAGCGTACACTGAAGACACGTTACCCGTATGTGCCAGCGTACATTCCGTTAGGATTGCTCTTCTGCTTTAAGCAATTTGAGTTATTGTGGACAGGTGCTACGTCATCAAAATATTGATTAATGTTACCGAATTGCAATTGTCAATATTTTTATCTGACGTGGCTGTTCACAACATGCTTTGCAATTTCACGGGCAAATTTCATACTACGTAAACGCCCCCGACAAGCGATGCGCATCCACAAAATCTTGCCACTCGGTGCACTAAAGTTAGTGGCAAGCAGCCATACTTAACCCAGGGAGCGCAGCCGGCCCGCGGGCCGGCGCTCCTGGGTTAGCCTAGCCTGTGCACGAATTGCCCGCGGATGAACAATATTCCACGGTGTCAACCATGAAAACGTTGATGGCTAGCTACGCACAGCCATTTAATGGTTCGCGGCTTGACAGTGCATACAGTTCCAATTCAATAGATTTTTCAAATATTACTTTTTGCCACAATGTTGTCCATTATGAAAATAAAATGATTCGCAGAACCATTGTTCTGCAATGAGTTTACAGTATAGACTTAGATAAATGGTGTATCATGCGAGATTACACCCTTTGCCATGATATCACAATAGAAAACGATGTGGTGTAGTGTGGCAGATAACATCAATTTTGCCATATTTGACTAATAGAAATCGAATGGTGTATCTGGGCAGATCACACCTTTTGCCATGGATACCACAATAGAAACGATGTGATGTAAGGCAGATTACATCCTTTTACCATGATCGCGGGACGAGTGGGATAGTGGAATATTTTGGCCAGAATGCTGTAATTGCTACCATCAAAATCTTATTTTGAAGAAAATAATAATAAATTCTATATTATTAAAAATTGTAAATAGAAAAATAAATTTAAATGATAATCTACCAATAAACAAAACTCAACTTTGAAAAAGTCTGTTTCAACAAAAGATACGAAGCTGAAACTTCAAAGTGATTTTTCTAGAATGTGTATTGCAGATACACTTTTGCCATAGTAACGGCCGGAGCGCAACCCTGTACTCAGTTCAATCCGTTTTGAGCTGTACATTTAAGATGTTGAGCCTTATTTCATGTTCCACTTTAATGCATGCCATTCGAAATTCATGCTCCTCATTGGCGTGACTCATCAGTTGTAGCTCACTTGGTCGTAACTTCTTTGTTTGCTGCATTGAGTTGGATGCTGTAGTCGCATGTTCTCTCTTTTTGGAGACCTGTAGTAAAGATGTAATTGGAATTTGGTAGTTTGTAAATAATAAAGTCATATAATTAACATGAGAGAGACATTTTAGTTTTTTAATAATTTTCCCCATTTGCTTGAAATTGCCCAATATCAAGATTACCACATTGCCAAATCGGAATGATGGACAATACAATAATACCAAAAAAACTAACCCTGAAAAATATCAGTTTCAGTGGGAGTTGTACATCAGTGACTGTCATCATATGTTGAAGAATTTTAGAGCTACATGCAGGGTTATAGCTAGAAATAATTCTGTGCCGCCTGTAGGAAAGAGTTATGCAAGCGGAGCGAGCACAGCGAATGTAGCGCTTTTTGGTTTCCACATAGCAAAAAACCATTTGGATGCATTTATTTAAAAATACATCTTCGGCTGAAATGTAATGTTTAAAGCTTAACCCTAACTGCACGTGGGGGGGGGGGGGCCGTGGAGGCCCCCCCCTAGACGTTTTGCGCGATATACCCGCAACGCGAAAAGCTCTCGCCACGACTTTTCATCACTTTTTCCTTTTAAACTTCCGCATTGTTGAAGACCATTTACGTGACGTCCGGGTACGTGGTTCCGGAGTTACGCATAATTTTGCACGTGCATGTTGCACCAAAAATTGCTCAAAAACGTGAATTCATGTACAATTTCAATACAAATTGTGTTTTCAGCAAAAAATCCTAAATGTATGAATATTTTTGCTGATACTCATTCAATTTGATTAATTTTATGGTATTTATGATCGCAATAGTGTCGCCGACAAATTTCCTCGAAAAAACAATGAAAAACAAAAGGTCGAAAAAACAAAGAAATACATAAGAAATTTGAAAAACAATAGAATACATAAGGAATAAGTTTAAATATCATAAATTTTGGTGGTACATTTGCTAAATACACTACAAAGAGTATCCAGACCAAAAATTAGCACATTTGGAGCTTTATTTAATGATTTAGAGCAAAAAGATTTTACTCAAAAATCACGCATAAATTAGCATAATTAATCAAACGATTATTTTTGTAAAAAAATAACACAATTTTGTAGAGTACGTGGCAGGCGATGTGCGTGCCGATTTTCGTCGCGATCGCGCGGTCGACGGTCGAGATCATCCCCCCCCCCCCAGTATTTTCATGGAGCCAAATAGCCCAGTACAGTAAGGGTTAAAATACATGATTTATGTAGAGATTTAAAACATTTTACGGTCATTTTAAAGCTTTTCTGTGTCGGTTGGAGGACTAATAAATTCAGCTCATTGGTCTTCAGCTTCAGTTTATGCCGGCTACTACCGACAGGCGCCATCCGCCGTACGTAGCTATAACCCTAGCTACATTTACTGCATAGCACTTTATACCTGGTTTAAGATAAAACACCTCTTCTCCAAATTAAGTTAGGAATAATACCAATTGTTTCCAAAAATGCTTACTTTTGAGGATACGATGACCAGGGCACATGTATTCCAGTTCCACTTGCAGATTGTGACTAGGTCCTGTCGTCTGCTTGAAAATGTACTTCTCTCTCCTGCTGGTAACTGAAATACTAAGAAATGGTAGATATTAGCTTTTTCTGGGCCGAGTAGTATTTTCTAACATCATTATACACTCTAAAAACAATCTAGTTAAATGACTGACTGTATTTCCCAGTCAAGTGAAATTAACTTGAAAATCAGTTACTTTCCAGTCACATTGGTCCCTTTTACTATATAATCAGTCATTGATGAATAACTATGTGAAATAGTTACGTGAAACGGGTTTCCCTTGATGCGCTTAGGGAACAAGCGCGATCGCTTATTGGCCCATTTCTCTTTGCGCGTGAAGCATCTTTGGTAAAAATACAAATTGTAGCCTGCGCTGCTGCATTACGTATGCACCGTACCTGCGATGCGCGCGATGCACGTACCGGGGATATTACGGTGCGTCGAGTCTGAGCTAGGGAACTAGCTAGCTGTACAACCTGGCCGACGTGGACGAATTTGTGACGCAAAAACTCCTGAAATGGGGGATGGAGGATTTGGTAGACATTTTCAAGGGTAAGGTAAGACTGCAGTAGGTCTACATTTATGAGGATATCTCATTCAATCATACGAAACTCGTAGCCTATATATGAAAGTCGTAAAACGTAAGTCGTAACGTAACTTTGTGACCATTGAAGATGCACGCATGGGTGTGAATGTGAGCCGCAGTGCATTGACACTGACACTGTCACCGGCGCCGCACTGATTCATTGTAGTCTACTGTCTGTAGGACGGGGGTTGTAATTGTATTTCCGAACGCTGTATTTATCCAACTTTGCCGAGTTTGCCATTTGATTCTTCTCAACATAAATCTACGCATCAAATTTCACTAAAATTATTAAAGTTTGTCAAAATTAAAGTGCAAAAATCTTCATGAAGAC
>JZLH01S0635885.1:2535-12734 GCA_001188425.1 Eucidaris tribuloides | reverse complement strand
ATACAAAAGAAAACCTATCCACATGTTTAACTCACCATACACAACCCTCCGATTTAATTAACACCCTGAAACCCTTTGACGCAATTGTGCCTTCATGCACTGTATGCCTCACTTCTCATTTTCATTCCCTTCTTGTCCCCCTACATTTCTTTCTCCCTCACCACCCAATCATCCCTTATTGCGTTCAACGTACTCAAATCCTTTTATCCGTTCCCTCCTAATCAAATTGGCCATATTTCGTAATTCACTTTTATCCACGTCCCAATCCCTATCGTGTCAAATCTTCTCTTACTCCTAAGAGTATATAACCACCCAATGCCCAACCACGCAACCTCCCAATATCCTTTCATTTATACTTACATTTGGCACAATGCTAATTTTAGCAGTCTTTTCTTATGCTGAAAATGGATGTCAGAACAAGAAAGATGATAGAGAGGGAGAAATGGGGATGAAATTTGGGAAAGGATATTGGCCTTATTATAAAAGGCCCCAGGCCAGTATTACTGTATAGGAAACATCTTACTCCATCTTCTAGTTTTGCCAGCAGCAAGAACAAAACAATTCGCAGTAAAGCCAATAAGTGGTTTGAATGGTACACTAGATAAATGACAGTACGATAGGTGTCTCAATCTTATTTCAAACTGAATTAAAAAATAAATAAAAAATAGAAATGACAAGAAAACAGTGTTTCTTAATGAGAAAAGCTGTCTGACATGACTGATGTCTATGTAGCTTCCGTTACATTCAAGGTAAAGACATTGTGACTTTACTTTCTGCCTCCTTCAATACTTTAGGGGATTTACCAAAAGAGGATATGACTTTTTTATTTTTTGGTTTTGTTTCTTTTGAGGGGGAGGGGGTAATTGGGTACTTGATAATGGTATTAGTACATTGTGCAGATGTCCAATGGTACATGTAAGTATTCTGCACTTACAGTAAGTTAATTTCAATTTTGTTCATTCTAGTTTACATACAACACAAGCACAACTCAATACATGATACACTCAAAGACTTTCGCAGACCAATGGATGTCTTCACAGTACATGTACATTCAGATCATAAATAAACATGTAAAGTGAACTATATCTAAAGGGAGAAGGAGCCAGCAACTAACACGTGTAAGTTAAGAAAAAATTTGAGTTCTTGCAAACCAATCAGATTGCACGTGCACAGGTCTGGAGCTGACCATGCGTGACCGATGCATGCCACCCGACATGTGTTAGTCACGCCATGGTAATGTATGCACTGTTTGAATTGATAAGCTTCTCCCCTTATAGCTGTTTCTGCAACTTTTATCCCAGGGTGAAACTTGTAAAGATGAAAAATAAACATAAATTAAGTAATTTATAGGGCCTTGATGAGGGCGAGTATCACACAGTACCCCTTATTTAAGCTGTTTTTGTCACCATGCACCATAATTCTCACAATACTCACAATGTCATTTTTCTCTTAACTTATGCCTGTTAGTTGCTGGCTCCTTCTCCCTTCAACATCACATATGGTGTTAAATGTAAATGACAAGATTGGACGTAGTCCTCAATGTGGGACACAATGAAACATCTGTTTAATGTTTCTGCTGTGAAAACGATTCCTCCTTGTTCTGTATACAATATCATTCTCGCAAATTGGTGTGACATGCAAGCTTGTTGTGTAGCTTTCTACAGGTCCAATGTCTTCTACGGTCATACTTTAATCCATACTGGTAAATGCAAGCTTCAACTTCAAGTAAACAAATTCAAGACACATCCTTCAATTTTGGATACACACTAGTCTGTGTTTATATCAATACGTTTCAACTAATTTGGTTCATCTTATACACTTCTCCCAATCATGTCAGTGTTGTTTAACTCGTTGGCTACAGGAACCAGACGTGTCATATATTAACTTGTATTTATTTATCTATTTAATAATAATAATAATGATAATGATGATGATGATGATAATAATAATGATAATAATAATATCACCGTTCTGAATTCTTATATAGAGCATAATACCCTTGACAGGGTCTCTATGCGCTTAAAAAAGAAAATACAATAATAAGAAGGAAGAAAAAGAAAATGCTGCATCTAGATCAAACATTCTAATTACTTATTGATAATAATATAACATATTCAGTCATTCATTCTTTTATTGATTTATTTTATTTATTGATTGATCGATTTATCTATTTATTTACTTATCTATTTATTAACTTTCTAGAAATTACACAATCTTGGACGCAACGGGTTAAAATGGATACTCCTGGTTGAAAGATATCAAACAACATTCTGTATAAAAACACAATATTAAATTTAGATGAAATACATTTGGAGAAAATACAGAAAAATTGTATACTTTTTACTTTGACTTTGCACCAAGCAAATGTACCATGACCTAAAAACTCATCACTAAAATCATACGACTTATTGACGGGCCAACGGTAATTCATAAAACACAATTATGCCCCAAAACGTTTGATGTTTCAGGTCAATAGTTAGGATAGCAGGCTTTATGTGAATTTAATAAAGACCTTCCATCAAGCTTTGCACTTTCTAGGGTACTTGGTATATATTTAACTCTCTTTCTACCATTTTTTGCATTCTCAGAATCCCTTTTTCCCGTATTCAATATTTATTAATAATTTGAGTTGGCAACCTACACCATAAAGTCTTTGAATTAGCTGGGATCAAGGGAGCCTTGGCACTCACTTTATTCAGCCCTTTCCTTCAGCCCGCCGACATCTCTCGGACGAAATCATAATGCAAGTGGAGACGGTGAAGCCGGAGATTGATTGGGTAAATTGAAAAATCCAACGGCTTGTCTTGACGTCCAATCGTTGTGACTTCAGGCCAAACTCAGACGATCCCATCAAACATCATAGGATCTGGGGGGATGAACGAAAATAAAGTGCAAATGATAAGTCTTTTATTTAAAGTAATGTTACACAGAATGATATACAAGATATCAGACAGACTAATTTCACAAATATGGGTGGTGTTTTGAATTCGTTTGAATTCTTTATAACGGTTGGCATATTTCCCACTTTCAATATTCAAAATATTTCGGCGGACACTAGTCTCTATATTAAAAATTGGCCTCCTTGTGTAGTCACGCAAAGTCAATCGGGAGAAATTGTGAATTTCCCGACATTGGGGTTGGGGAATGAGCATTACCGGACCGGGTGGGAAATATGCCAACGGCGTGCTCTTAAAGGCAAAGGTTTCAACCCCTGATCATGCAAGTTTGTTTAATTAAAAGCTGAACAATGAGAGAGAATATTAATGAAAGTTTGGGAAATCGGCTCCACTAAAAATAACATGAGTTTAGGGAGGTTTCAAAGTGTTTTAATTTGTTGACGTCAGCAGTACGAGCATCTCCCAATATGATCAATGTAATATAAATTCCATAAATTTCATTTTTTAATGGTTCATGATATTCTGAATCGGCGTTTTTTCTATAGAAGCACTGTGATGAAATATGTTTCTGAGGAATATATTGAATGCACAGGTAAAATCATTTCAAATTGCGTGATGAAAACGAGCAATTTTATGGAAGTTTATATCACATGACATGACGGGGAGCGTGCTCGCATTGACTCACAAAATTGAATATAAAACTTTAGAAACTCGTCGTACTCTGTTATTCTGAGTGGGATTTTTCGCTGGCAACGTTTCATTAAATATGTTTTCTCTCATTGTTCAGCTTTTAGTTAAAGACCAACTTGAGTGTCAGGGAGTGAACCTTGCCCTTTAATGTTTGAAAATGCTATAAATAACTCGCACAGCAGTGCCGAGTTTGTTTGAGCTCAATAGATACATACTTTGCTTTGTAATGTTCAGTTATCATATTCAATTATTGACTGTAGCCTTGGTTTGGATCAAACAGGAACTATTTTTTCAATAATATTGATCAATATACACCTGTATCATAATGAAATAAAAATCAAATACTGATTGGTAACATTTTTATAAGATTTTTCTATTTTTTATTTTCGGTTGTCAGTGTACACTTAGGCTAACACTAACAATCACGTGTAATGTCCCTCCGTGTTGTGTGATTGACAGTTCATTTGGTATTTAAAGAGAATGTGGAGTGCTTGTACATGATAAGAACTTGATTGTGAGAGTTTTAGTTTGTTTTGATTCGATGTGAAAGAATCCTATATCTGACATTCAATGTGGGCTTGACTCGTCTTCATTTGCATGCATACTGATATACATTTAATTACTCAGTGTTGGACCTTCTGTTTTAAAGTCTCTCAACACCAGTGCAACACCAAACTTTAAATCAACCAATCATAACTGTTCAAAGTATGCTGTGTTCATTATGGTGCATAATGCTTACTCACTCACTTAGTTGTAGTCAGGAATCAGGATGGCATGAAATTGTCAGTTGAAATTAAATCACATTTACAAACACAAATTCTTTTTATTTGTCACATAACCTGAATCACCTGCTTAAAATTGCATTTTCCACATCTCTACTGATTTACAAGATTTGCAAATAATTGGTTTATACACATATCTGCAGACAGCTGCTCACAGTGTGTAACACATGCCATGCATGAAGTGTAGTAGACAGGCTTACAGTGTATGTTTATTACACATTTTAAAATTATTTTTGTCAGATACAATAATTATAAACATACAAAAATGTACAGTAATTTCATTCGTACAAACATGTGTATCTTCTTCAGTGCACAGTATTATTGCATACGTACATGTATGAGTGGGTGTGGAATGTAGATCTGTTGATGTAAACATGTAAATGGAAAAACTGTGACAGACAATGTTACTATAATTGTAAAATTTTGTGAATTTTTGTCTTTGGACTGAATCTTGGGTTGGGGTGTGTTTGTATGTGAAGATACAACATGTACTGTATGGTGAGGTTCACCAACTTCACCTACAGTTTATAGATAACTGATTTTGGAGAAATACCAACAAAACTCTGGCTGCATTTAGCAGATTAAAACTGGGATGGGTGCATTAATTAAAAGAAGTACAGTACACATACATGTACCAGTGCATGCAAGTTGTTAGGAAGTAGAGTACAGTACACAGGGTACTCAATTGATACAAGAATCATAATGACCGTGCTGTAATGAGAGGACCAACACATCTTGATGTCATTTAAATTTTAAACTTCATATAAATTAAAACCTTTCATCACAGGAAGTAAAATGTCATCATGGGATAAATTTAGCCAGGAGAAACACCATGTGGCACTTACATCAGAGGGGATGGGGGAGGGGAAGGGATAGGGAAGGGGAGAGAGAAAGGGTGATGACAAAATGTCAAGGTGTCAATCAAAAGAGCAATGACAACAAAATCACACACACACACACAAAAGAATAGGGGCACACTACACGACAGCAGGTCCATTTTGGCATTTCCTTTTAGTGCTAGGATCGCTTCCATGCACCCAACAAATAAAGGTCACTGGTTGAGAGAGAAGCTACAGGAATCGGATGTGTCCTGCGTTGAAGCCAAGATATAGATTTGGTAAATGGTAAAAAAATGATACAGTATTCTTTGCAATTAAGTTTTGTTAGACACCTACAGTGTGTTTGATATATCAATGCCCTAAAAATGGCTAACTCTGAAAATTTCCCATATTTGAAAAATTATTTAAAATGTAAAATGTCAGGGGGGGGGGGGCCAACATTTCACATAGGTAGTGAACATACCACTAGATGTTCTCCTATAACTTCACTCTTAAAGTGATAAGCTAACATTGTGGAGCTTCAATTTAAACAATTGTCAAACTTTGATATCTGAGCTACATAGTAGTGTTCAAATGGACAAATAAACACCCTAGAATACAAACGTTTGGAAAGTTACACTGCCAATGGCAAGTTACACATGAATAAACAATAAAACTCGGGGCGAGTTTTATTAACATAGGTGAAAACACAGTAAGTCTATGGGAGGAAATGGGCAAGTGAATCTGGTCAACATACAATTTTCACTTTTTTAAAGCACTAAATAATCATTTTGAAATACAATTTTTTCAGGGATTCATTTTTAGACCTTATCAAAGACACTGGTAGCATGGGGAATCATGCGGCTCAGATTTTTTTAACTGTGGTAAATGTTAGCCAATACCTTTAATGTGCCGAAGTAAAGTTGCAGATCTGCACCTAATGATAAAAGTGAGTCCATAAAGGTTTAAATCCTCTGGCATGTTAAGAGTTAAAGATTGTGTCATTGATTTGCACATCAAAAAACATCTAAATGAATGAAATCATATCCAATGTGAAGATTAATATAAATAAACACCTCTCATAGAGACTTGGAGTAAAATATTGAGTTTTGGTGAAAATCTGGACGGTTAAACTTCATCCTTTTTCAAATGACTCTGAAGTCCTTTAAAAAAATTTTGTGACTTCGACGTGCACGGGCCGTTTCAAAATTGTGCGATCAGCCATTAACCGAAGGTCCGCTGAGGTTAGCCATTTAACCAATCAGTGCGCTCCGCTGGTCTTGCGACGGTACACATAACCATGATTCGCAATTTGAGCAAAATTTAAACTCACGGAAAGAACAACATTCTGGTAACATGTCGTTATTAGTTTTTCTCATAAAACAACAAATTCATGACGTATGGATCTCAAACTTTCAACACACCATTTGTAAGTACTAGTAAACTACCGTTTGGTATTGATAATGAAGGGAAGTAATGGACTTGCACATCCCTGACACAATCTTTAAGACCATAATTTGTCCAGTATAAGCCATTTTCAGTAGGTTTGATGTTGTTTTCTGATGTCTGGGGTGACAAAAAATACTTTGTGAAAAAATGACAAAAAAATTGTCTCACTGATCAAAACTATACTTGTGCTTTTAATAACTTTATGGTTATTTCAGAATCTCGGAGGCAATGGGTTAAGTAGCTGATTCAGATTGGTGCTGTTGCAAACTGGTAATAATTACATGTAAGCCTGACTGTCAGGGCATACATCCACTGATGCAAGTTCCCTGTAAATGGACATTCACTCTCCAAAGCTCATGGTTTTAGTCTTTTAACTTTACCCTTTAAAGAGAATACACAGTACTGGTTGATTACTTGCAGAACAACATTATTTTGAAATCAACTGCTTTCAAACCTTCTGTGAACAGATGGTATTCTAAAAATGTCACTATAGTACAGGAGAGAGTAGTTGAAAACAACAGAACACTTCGTTTTGGACGTATCTGTTACACAAATCCCCACTGCTGACAAAGTACTAACACAGAAATCTATATGTGGGACTATGTTAATTGTTGCCCATACACACTGCAAGCAACGGAGCCGTACTCCGTCGGTTACTCAAACTGAGCAATTCTCTACGATTTTATTGGGCATATGGAAGTGAATTAGTCCGCACATTATAATGCAATATGTAAATTTACTACTCAGCTGGAAAATATGGAAATGTGAAATTTTGATGAAAAATTTTCCATTAACCAGTACTGTGTATTCTCTTTAAATGTGTTGATTGCACCGGAACTCTTGAAAGTTGAATTTCCAGTCAAATGCCCTGATAGGTCTCAAGGTCATGCAATATAATGAATGACTAAATGAAATTAACAAATCTTAAATAATTGAAGAATTTACATAGCGGTGCATTATAGGACGATGTGTAATACACACTAGGGGGATGTGTCATAGAGTACATTGTAGATGGTTTATTATTTAAAAGGTTCTATCCACTAACTGCAATACTTTCAATGTTATACATTTTTGTGCTCGGGTCAAAAATGGATACCGATACACTCTCTTACAGCATACAGGGCACATTACAGCAATTACCGGTACTTAAGATAATCAATACAATTTTGCACAGGTTTCATCTGTTACAATTATTTTACTAGGCAGCACATTAATGAATATCACCTTGGTTACACCTGATTTTTTATTTTTTATCTTTTTAAAGAGGGAATGGAGAGTCAGTTGTACAATCTTCAGCCCTCAATAGAATCAACTTTCATACTATGATTGCACAGTGTGTCTGCACATGTATGTTTGTCTGTGTTTGTGTCTGCATGTCTGTTTTGTGCTAGTATGCGTATGTGTGTGTGTGTGTGTGTGTGGTGTGTGCACGCACACTTGTATGTGTGTGTGTGTGTGTGTGGTGTGTGTGCGCGCACTTGTATGTGTGTGTGTGTGTGTGTGTGTGTGTGTGTGTGTGTGATGTATGCGCACGCACTTGTATGTGTATGTGTGTGTGTGGTGTGTGTGTGCGTGCGACTGTATGTGTGTGTGTGTGTGTGTGTGTGTGTGTGTGTGTGTGTGTGTGTGTGTGTGTGTGTGTGTGTGATGTATGCAGAAAATATTTCAAGAAAGCTCAGCACGCATACCAAGGAGAAGTGCACATATGTACTTAGTATAAACACACATTTAATCTCATATGACTCCCAAAAGAGCAGCCAAAGGGCTAACCTCTTTTGGGAGATTCCCCAAATGAATCACTTATCTGTAAAATCCATTCAGTACTATAGCACCATGCAATATTGCATTGACCCATAGAACAGTCTATATTCAATAACATCAGAAGTTCAGGTTTGTAATTTCAATTTTACACACACCAAGCCTATTTTGTTGATTTGATATCATAGAGTATGTATGACTGTTTGATTAAATCAATACTCAAAGCACTATGCCATTCCTTTATGAATAGAACTAGTGTGCCCAGATGAATACAAGGCACTTAGGCCAGCAGTCAGCCACTACTTCAGTAATTTTCAGTGTTTTGCGCAAATATTGAAAAATAAAAAGTGCTTTTTAGAATGCAGTATGAATCCCAAACCCATAACTACTGATTAAAACAATAATCAATAATGCAAAATCTGTGTCAGTATCAATAATAGATCACTCAGTAATCAGTATCAACAATACAGTAGATCACTACTGTACAAGATTTGTGCACGTTTATTATGCTACAGCTACACGTACATGCAAGATAAATGAGAGACTCTAAAAATATATTTTGTAAAAATGTCATGTACACTGCATAATATTGCAATCGCTGTTCAGGTACTCAGCATGAATTATGTAACACATCCAATTTACTTGGGCTTTTATCCGCGCACACCATAAAGCCACCTCTCAGTGGTCTAAGTGATTCGCCGTCTCACTGGGAAATTACTCAAGGCAATATCGCACGAGACATGAATACGGGAAGGATAAAAATGACAAAGATCACGTAAGACAATGCACAGTATATATCACAGAGGAATATGCGTACATGTATGGTACACACGCAATGCACTTTAGGTTTATAATACCCAAAAGGAGTGTTTTTCCCTGAAAGTGTAAATGAATCGATCAGAAAATGCACCACATTCTTTGCGGCACCCGAAGGTTGACCCAAAGCCACAATTTTCATAGATTTTTACTCTCTCTCGGTCTCACAATACCATTACTACCGGTACATCACATTTTCAACAAGAGCTTCGAGTGGGTAAATAATTAAATCAATACTTCACTTCTGTACATCAAATATGATGTTCCACTCAGGGTCCAACGTTACACATGCTCACAAGTTATTTGCTTTAAAAAAAACTTTCAAAATCACAAAAAAGTAAATTCTGAAGAAAAAAATACAAGTATATTGGCATGTTCATAGCATACCCATTTTTTCAAATATTTTTCAATATTCCCAAATTTCCAAACAGAATTACCTGTAATCTAACACTATTCCATTAGTGTATATGAAAAACATACATGTATTGTAAACATACTAATTGCTAAAAATTGCTCATTTTGCTCCCACCAGCTCAACCCTGCCCCCACAGGCCCCAAAACTGAAGAAAAAGCATGAATTTGTATGCAATCCTCATACTGTACATCATTATCCAGCTCACCTGAAACCTTCATTATTTGCTCAAAAAATTTGACACTGATTAGACTGCAGTACAAGAGCTATTACGTTGCAATATTGGCGTGTACATATTTACATACATCTCTCCCCTCGTGACTTGCATTCTCCCTCCATATAAGACGGTAGATCCATTCAATTGATGCACACCTTCCCCCTTATCCTGCATTAGTCAAATTGTTTTTACCTGGGTATCAAGTAACCCAACTTCTGCTCTATCGATGTCCCAGCCACGCGACCCCTGCCCAGCGAAGTCGATACACCGATACACCGGTCACTCATCCACAAATACCGCAGGAATGGAAAATCGATCCTGTTTGCTCCTCGAGCTAGGAAACTCCTCAAAAGAAATGCC
>JZLH01S0635874.1:11361-29207 GCA_001188425.1 Eucidaris tribuloides | reverse complement strand
GAAATCATATTCTAAAGCAAATAATGCACATGCTCACTTTGACAAATGAAAATGTTGTAAACAATTTACAATTGTCAAATCATAAAGTTTATGTTTTCCTTGTTATTTTTGTACTGTAACATGTTTTATGTATTGCAGAATGTTTATTTTATGTATTTGATACTTAAGTTCGCTGATAACTCACAAAGGGTGTGAATATGTTCATCCTACGCATCATGGAATTTAATTTACATGCAGGTGATATATGACGCAGACAAACTCCAAATTTTCAAACCATTTCGACTCAACACAGATCAAACAAGAAGTAATTGAAAATATTTGTGTATATAACACGTGTGTTACATTTTGTATAATTCCCTGAATAAGTAAATTTAATATGTCCCTTCTGCATCAATAATGTATTGTAGGAACAATATGAAACAAAAATAATTTTCTAAAAGCATAGTAAAGCAACTGATTAGATTTTTCCATATTTTCTCCAATAAATGGCATTTTCCTACTTAATCTTTGAAAGTCTGATATTTAGCAATTTTACACTGAAATTCCTTAGTCTTCGTATGGTCCTTGAGATTTGATTAAGTTAACACAAAACGCGATATTTCAAACAGTAATGGCCCAAGTTCTCATTTTTATCATACTTAGAATGAGGAATGTATGTCTATCATTCAAAAGACAATTAATTTTCTATAATATATCTTGCATTATTGACATATGTACCATTCAGAGTATATGTATATTTTTGAGGGATTCCGTGAGATCACAATGTATTTAATTTTTCGCTTTGGTTACTCAACTCGTATCACTTCATGATGTCATATTGACAATTGTGGAAAATTGTCGGACAGAAATTGCTCAATAAAAAGATATAACAAATTTTCATTTAAATTGCCTAGATTTATGTGTGCGTGTTTTTATTTACGGTGTGTGGAATACTTGTTTCTCATCTATAGCACATTTGCATTACATCAACATTTTGGACAATTTTACATCTAAATGCCAGGTCTGGTAACATATACAGTGTATATTTATCAAATTTTACAGTCCATATATAACAAGAAAAATGTTGATGACCCACTAATTTCACACAGTTTTCAAACATTTAAAATCTGTGATGCACATTTCGTTATTCTCTAATCTCTCATTTGATGAGGTACAAGATTTATTTTTTTACTTCTACTTGGAATTGGGCGAAAAAATCTGAAACGAAAATTATTTAAAGGCAGGGCAACTCTTTTGCATGCCTAAAAATTAACATTGTGTAAATACAATGGCATTTACAAGAAAATACCATCTGGGAACCTTTAGCAAAGTATAGGAGCTGGAAACTCAGTTTTAGTGGAATTATAATGACCGTTACACTCCGATTTGAATTTTTCTCTTGCGAGAAAAAAACTCCTACCATAGAACGTACACTAAAAAGCCATTGTTTTTCTTTCACATTTTTCAAATTCTAGGTAATTACTGACCCCCAGATTTCACAGACATGTCCATCAATAGCCTAAGGGCACAAGTTATCTTTTTTCTGGTCTGCAGGGATGTTTGCAAATGAGATCCACTACCTTTAATTCAAATGAGCAATTTATCTGCTTTGGAGTGCATGTTTGTACAGTGAACTATCGTTATAATTAATTCCTTGGGACATGAGGATAACTTTGTCATATAAAAAAAAAACAGAAAAGTCTGTGTTATAATGAGAATTTGTTATGCAGGTTATAAAGACAGTCCACTGTAATGCCCCCACTCTCCATTGATCAACATATAACTTAACAAAACAAGTGTGAGTAAAATAATTTGACAGGAGTGAGTCACTCATTGTCTATCTTCTGCGAGAAAATGTGATTGATCTGTCAAGTCATGCATGAGTGAACATGCAGGCAAAATTGTCACTTTTCAGAAGTCACAGGAGTCATTTCTTATGCCAAAATATCAGTAAACGAGTATTTTTGGCTTTATTTATAGTGTGCTCACTCGACCATGACATAGTTACCTCTTTGTTGGTACAACATGTAAACATATGTTTTGCTGAAAATTATCCAATTTCAATTTTTTTTTCAATAAACATGGGATTTTACAATTTCAAAATTCAGGAAGGATGACCACTTTTAAATTGAACTCACTGAACCACAACTTATGTGAAAAGTGCCAGGGCAGATGTAAGGGGGTCAAATGATGGATAATTTAAAAAAAATAGAAATTTATCATTCATCAGATACTTGTTAAAGTCCTGTATCAAAAATCCCCCAAAAATGACCCTTGTGAATTTCGAAGTGACACAACATTTTTGCCTAATATGTTCTCACTCATGCATGGACTTGGCAGATCAATCACATCTACACACACAAGTTTGATGAGCGCAAAAACCCCCCTGCCAAATTATTTTGCTTAAAACCATTTCATTATAAAACTTTGATATTTAAAAAAAGGGGATGGTTACTTTTTTGACGCGTTTATTAAAAGTCTGATGCTCGTCAACAACATCAGTGATGTGCCTCATAAACTAACGTTTTTATCTGGTGATGGAGAATTTCTAACAGAGCTACAGTGCCCCAAATTTTATGTAGTGCTCCAAGAAGTTGACCGTATGAATGATTGTCCCTTTTTTAAGCGCTTCATTCTCACCTGTATAGATAAAATGGGAGGTCATTATAACAACAAAACCTGAGCTATCAATGTGATCGATACCCACTCAGTACTGCTATGTTGGGGTAGGGGTGTCAGGGTGGGAGAAGCGTGGAATATATATCATACCAAACTCTGTAGTTGTTGCATAAATAGCATCACAGCTATCCCCCCCCCCCACCCCCAACTGCTGGAGTGCGCATGAGGGCTTATTATAAGTCTAATTTTCTTTCACAAAATGTATCTGCTTTCCCAAAAATCTCACACGCGCTCTCACACAAGGAATAACAGACACAGTGAAAGTTTTACCCGAGGAATTGGTAATTGTTTTTATTCAGAATGACACACAAAGTCATTCAGTTCTAGTTTAGTTTCCATTAGTTTTCATCTGGTGCCATAGCACAATGACACTGACAAATGTAAACACTCAATTAATATGTAATTAAATAGTACAGCATTCTTGTCTGGTATATATTAATTAAAAGTCATTTACTCTAAAACAAAAACATCAAAATGACACGTCAGATGAAACAAAAAAAATCACACAATATATAACACTTCTACAATTCAATGACCATAATGCCCTTGAAGTTGTAAAACTGTCTTCAAACGAAGTCAAACACTGGCCTAAAATCATTGAACCAGTATGTACAAATTCTTGATTATAAAATTGCTACCATTCATGCTTTTCCTGATCAATTTTTCCAGTTCAGGAATAATTTTTTTTTGCTGTACAAATTTCCATTAAAACAAAATTACAATTACACATGATTCAGACACACACAAAATAACACATTGTCAGACTGAGTGTTTACATCCTGATATAATTACAAATATTACAAATATGTAAATATTTCTGCACAATATCCATACTTTACTAGCACTTCTACTTAAAGTATAGTCAATTAATTTAAAGTTGAATTCCTGATCATTTTTTCACAAAATTGTGAATACGTTCACGATAAATATGAACTATTGATTTCAACAAATGCTTCTTTGCTTTGCAACATTAAAAACAATCAATGCATGATTCATTTACTTTTTATTTTTTGTCATGCACTTAATTTCACAAGTATTTATTTGAATTTAGGCAAATTTTTACTCATTGATTCATCATGAGAAATGAAATGTTGAATACATTTTAATAAATGAAATGAGTTTCAATTTCATTATTTGGTTTACCTGGCATGCTTTTTAATTTTTTGTTTAAATTCAATTAGCTGATCACAAATGCTAAAGTAAAGTCTCATAATCCATGATTTACAAGCATTATTTCTGAGAATAAAACAAGAAAATGTAAGCATTTCTACAGGCTTTCATTTTTTTCAACTTATTTGTTATTTACATTTTTTTTTCTTAATCCCATTTTCTCATTGTTACCTGTATAATGAGCACGTTAAGGCAGGACATCTCTTTTGCATGCCTAAAAATTAGCATCGTTTAAATACACGGGTATATAGAAGGAAATACCATCTGAGAACCTTTAGTACAGTACAGGAGCTGGAAACTCGATTTTAGTGGAATTATAGTCATGTGACCATTAGACTCTGATTTGACTTGTCTCGTAGAAACAAAAATTCCTACTCCTGGCACAGAATGTACACGATTATGACCATTGGTTGTTTGCATATTTTTCAAATTCTAGGTAATTACTGATCTTCAGATTTCACAGACATGTCCTTCATCAATAGCCTAAGGTCATGGGTGACCTTTGGGTGTGCTGGGGCAGGGGTGCAAATGAGATTCCCTACCTTTAAAGTGCTTCTCTACATACACCTGGCATACTTCACGTGCAAGACAGAAAGTATCCATGCTCGTATCAAAAATTCTAGTTCAGATCCATTCACATAAGTTTTTTTTTTTTTTTTTTAGAGTAGTCGCTATTGCTATACAACACTTGACACTTTATTCAAATTCTAATGCAATACAACAACATTATAACTCCATGGAAGAATGGCACACAAAACTAAAACAATACTGCCATATTTTGGTAAACAGAAGCAAAGTAAAAAATCACTCAAATTTGAGTTATTGGTTTGAGTTTTAATCATCATAAACATGCTTTACCAAAAGACTGAAGTTTTCTGCGTTGTGGATTTTCCGCAGAAATCACAGAATTTGAGGTATAACGCGGAAAACAGCATTTTACAAAAAATTTTTTTAGAAATACGCCTAAAAATCCCCCCAAAGCAAAATTAATAGATATTTATTGATTAAAACTATACTAATTTACCCAAAAGATGCCTAACAAAGCCAAAGAAATCCTGCATTACCTGTAAATTTGTCCCCAAACCCGAATAAAATCCTCCATGGGCCTAGCAAGCTCGATGTTTTTTGTGATAATTTTTTTCCACAAAAATTCAAGTCGGAAAATTGCAAACTTACACCACAGAGAAAAACAACATTTGACATTTGTAATACGGAGAAAAACGGAATTTGAAATTTGTAAAACGGAAAGCTTCGGTCTTTGGCTTTACCTTCAAGCAAAATTTGTGGAGAAGAAATAATAATTCTTTTCTAGGATATTTAAGTCAAAATGCTTTGAAATTGCGTTGATACCAATATAAATGACAGGCATAAATTGCTCATTTGTGAGAAATAACACTTTTTTGTTACTTGCTTCCTCTTGCCCAAGTACAGCAGAAATGATCACAACTAGGCCACGCAGTTTATTCCAAGTTTCAGCGTAAAATGTATTTCAACCAATGGTCAGAAAACTTTGAAAATTCATGACGATTAGAGACAAAAGAAATAAAGATGTTCATTTTATTTCACAAGATCACACAAACCTAATTTGTGGACCAAACTAAATATTCAATTGTGATCAAAGAAACAAATGAAAAATGCACTCATTAACACTTACAGATATATATAGACATATATCTTATATATACATCAATAAATGTACAATATAATTTTTTTTCTTTTTGCTCAATAACGATGTTTTTTATTTTTTTTGTTTTTTGGGGGGGGAGCATAGTATATCATATGGACGTCACTAATGGTTTCATTGACTGATCTAAGTGCAAAATTGTGTTTGGAGAACAATAATTGTGGGGTACTTTTTATTTTTCTATTTTTTTCTTTTGGCTAAGATTATCTATTCCATAACTGCCAAGAAAAACAAATTTAATAGGGTGTTCTTAGTTCAACCTGATGAATTATCCCTGTGTGGTTTGTAAAGAAAACAGAGAAGATATTGACAAAAGAACAAAAAACTTTTTTTTTAATGATACAAATTTACCCAAACAATCACAAAATAAAATATTTAATTAAAGCTTTGCATGATTCTTCAAAAACATAAGGAAATTCCATTTTCTCAGCTACATAAGATTCAAGAAATCCTGATTATATTCACAAATTAAGACACAACACGCTTAAAGACAAAAATCCTACACCTATCTAAACATATTGCAATGTAATTACAAGCCACAAACTGTGTACCTCATCATATCATATGTAAGATGACTAAAATATATATATTGTTATTTTCTAACAAGTAATGTCAAATTTGTACAAAAGAGTTTGTGCATGTGTGCATGTGTGTGCGAGTGTATTATGTGTAATGCATGTGTGTATTATATGTGTGTATTGTATGTGTATTAAATGTGTTTATTTATATGTGTGTATTATATGTATTACATGTATTATATTATATGTGTGTGTAAGCAATTAGACTGGTGATCCTTTTTTGCTCAGTGTTTGCCATACATCTGCTTGAGGGCTGCACCGTAGTACTGTGCCAGTGGTTTGCGTTTGAGTTTGAAGGCATCTGTCACCAACCCGGTGTCCGGTGTCCAGGCTTCGGGGCAGAGGTGCACGTAACGTGGGATTTCCCACTTCTGAAGCTTAGCTGTGGGGAAAAAAAAAATGACAATTAAAGAATATGTGTCAAGTTTATTAAGTTAAGTGTGACCAACGAGGTACGAGGGATGGAGTCCCAACAAGCAATAATTTATTCAAGCAGTCGCTAAATTTCTAAGGACGTACAAAAGAATTCTTCAGGTGCTTTGCTGTCTTTGATGATTGATGTTCCAAGCCACCAACTTCATTGGAAGATCGGAAGATGAGTTTGGATATGTGATAACGTTTCACAGAAATTTCACTTGTTTCTTGGTAAAACAATGTGATTTTTTGCCCTATGGGTAAGCTTGACAAGTGAAAACAAAGGGTGCAAGAAACTATTTTGGCAAGCTTGAATCAAAGTCATACTTTATCCAAATTTTGGAAACCACACCCTTCTTTTATGCCAATTTTGACACTTTTCCAATCAATTCCGGTAAATAAATTTGAGATACTACAATTGTTAAATACAGTGCTCTTTGATAAACTATACCAAAAGAGTGGCCGGGTATGCCCATTTTAGTATTTTTAATCTTCATGTATACTTCATTAATTTTTGCTGTTTTCTTTTCGCACTCGCTACCCCCCCCCCCCCCCCCCCCCCGACCGTCCCTGAAATTGTGTGCTTACCCATTCTTTTGCTACTATGGGCTACAGCGAAAAGTAATTATCATTACAAAAAACATTTCTTCTCTTGAAGCAACTGGTGATCATACACTCAAGCAGAATGCTATTGTCTGGTCACCTGCAAGCCTGATCTACTTAAAGGCACTGTATAACAATGTTTTCAGTTTAAAAAATCTGAGCTACATGATTCCCCATGCTACTAGTGTCTTTGATGCACACTAAAAATGAAGCCCTGAAAAAAATTGCAGTGTAAAACAATCATTAAATGCTTTAAAAAAGTGAAAATCATTGAGAGACCATTCCAGCTTTTCTCCATAGACTGCTGTGTTGCAGAATTTCCTATCGCCCGATATAAAATTAATGTGCCAATTTGTATCTGCACATATTGTAATAGTGACAGCATAACTGTCCAAACTTTTGTGTTCTAGGGTGTTTATTTGTCCATTCAAACACTGTCAGATACGTCAGATAGCAAAGTTCAACAATTTTTTAAATGGGTCTTCCACAGTGTTACATAGTGTCTTTAAGTGCATACCCAACATATTTTCGAGTGGCGGCTTCGAACGTTGTTCATAAAAATATGATTTCTTGTGACTCTGTTACTAATACCTCCTTGGTGAGACACATACATTACATACATGTGACTCATACATTAAAAGTGTGGGAGGGGCCAGTCAGTTGACAGTACTGTTGTAGTTTGAGTCAACTGTACAAACACCATGGAATGGGGGTGTTTTGAGGTGGCCTTGACCATGGAACTTGTGGATATAACTACAGCACTGTTTGAAAGTGGAGCTAACAAATCATAGTATCATGGACTCTTAGTGTTGCACGACTCCACGATTTTTGAGAGTCGACTAGTCGCCAATCAACAGTCGTGACTCCGACTATTTGCCGACTCTCAGCGTTCAATTCTGTCAGCATGATTAGTAGGTAAAAGGAAGCACACTGTAGCCTATACAATGACTGTTCAGTGTCCTTCAATGATTTCAGTAAATTAAACTTGAAATTGTGATTACGATCATTCAAAAATTGAGTTTTTGCCATAGTCCCACACATTGTCTTCGATGTTTTGACTGGTTTATATGGCATACATATGTGATTACATGGAGTCGATTATTGCATTTCTAAAGTCGGAGTCGCAACTCCTGAACGATAGTCACGACTCCGACTTTTGGCGACTTAGTCGTGCAACACTATGGACTCTCATTATTAAAAAAAACACTGATATAACAAAATTTTGTTGTACAAAGAGAGTGTCTTTCAAACAAGGCTTAAACGACATAATGTCCCAACTTCCATCTTCAAATTGTCCCACATTAATATTCCATGACTTGTCGCAACCCCAATAAAATTGTCAAACTCTGATATCTGAACTACATGATAGTGCCTGAATGCCCAAATAAACACCCCACAACTCAAAACATTAGACAGTTATATGTCACAAGCAAATTACGTGCAGAAATGTTGACATGTGAATTAATGTCCTATTCTATCACACAGTAATATGGGGGTTACTGGAATGGTCATTCACTGATTTTTCAATTTTAAAAGCACTTAACAATCGTTTTGAACTCCATTATTTTCAAGCCTTCACTTTTAGACCTTATCAGAGACTCTAGTAGCACAGATGATCATGTAGTTCAGATTTTTAAACTGGAAACATTGTTAAATGATACCTTTACGGTTGTTTTACATTGTTAAATGTCATGATAAGAAAAAAATCATAGGACTACTTACGTCTGGAATAAGAATAACTCAATGCCAGCTAATCATTATGATTTACTATGATTTCACAAACTCCTACTTACCATCTTTCCCTGCAGCAGCTAATGAAACCAGGACATCCTTTTTCATTTGTCTGTCTTCACAGAGTTCTTCAAAAGACTTGTCTGAAAGGCCATTCTGCTCTGCAGCTTCCTGCAAAATAAGAAAAATAGAAGATGTCATATTACCACTGAATATTAGAATACCAGAAAAACCTGAATACACTGGAGCAATGAATTTCCAAACCAAAACTATACGGTGGTATTGTAGGGAAATGGTAAGTTTGGACGTTGTCCCCACAGAAAGAAACAATACTCTCTCTGCTGCTTACAGTTTTTGCCGTGAAAATTTCAGAGTCATACATTTGCTCTTTGTTGGACCGTTATCATCATCAGCAGCAGTAGAAGTAGTAATTGCCATTGGGTGATTTCAAATTTGATGTTGAAATCCAGTGATGGTGTTGTAACAACACCAACACCAGCTTGAACACCGAACTTGAAATCAGGCCTAGTGTGTGTGTTTACTTTGAAAATTATGATATACTTCTTGTAGTCCGTGTTGAAGCTGGTGTCGAATATGATCGTCTGTTGAACAGAGTACCGTGGTTGGTGTGTGTGATTTATACGTTATGTCCCCATTCATCAACACCGACCCCTAGAGATTAGGAAATTTGTGACTACCAGTTTGGTGTTGATATTGGTCTTGGTCTTTTCACTGGCAGAGCAGGCAGGCGTGTTGGCTTTAGAGAAAACTTCACCATGCGACACAAACCGCTGAAAATACCTTTTCCTCTTAAAAATTGACATAGTCAATTGATATTAAACTTCCATATGGAAAGAGAGAAAAGTAGCTTGTCTTTCACATTCATACAATTTTTCTGGCAGGCAGTATTGATTTGGTGTCACTTTTGTAACATTTGTCCATTTTTATTTGCCATCGGTGTAACTTTCAGCCAACGCCATGAATCTCAAGTGATGTCACTTGGTGTTGTGTGCAATCGATAGCGCAATCAGTATCATGAATTTAACTGAGCTCGGTGTTGGGGCTCGGTTTAGCAGATAATTTTATTTCCTCAACACCAACACCATCACCGAACTTGAAATCCACCATTGTTGAAGTAATAATAGCACTAGAAATAGTATTCTTTTGATGATACTTAGTTCAGTGTTTATCTTATGTCATGAAACAAAAATACAAAATTATACCTTTCTTTCATTTTTCTACTGATACAACAAATTACAAATTATTTATACGTAAAACTTTTAGCTATCCCTAAAAGAGGCAGAATATCAGGCCCAGAATAGGACACATTGGAGGAGGAGGATTTGCCACAGGAAGGCAAGGGGACACTCAGTCCTGTGCACATAAGTCAAGTAAGTCAAAATTTTTATGTCAACTATTTCTAATATTCACTCACAAAATTTATTTGGGGCGTTTCAAGTAAATGAGTGCCAATTGACAGGAGAAACAAGTCTTCTTCAGGTTGATAAACAAAAGAAAAGAGTTTTTTCAAGTCATATTTACAAAGATTTATCCAACCCCATGAATGAAAACAAGAAGATGATGTAACAGATGTCCCACTTTTACAACTTACATTGAGTGCCTTCTTGTAGGGTACAACCAGTGCTGTGCAGTAGTCATAGTCAGACTCAGCATACACACAGATGCTCTCCACAAAGGGGCTCTTCTTCAGGAAGTTCTCAATGGTGGCCAGTGAGATGTATTCCCCTGTCTGGAGTTTGACAAGATCCTTCTTGCGATCTGGAATTTCAAGAAAAATGGATGGAGGAGATGTCAGTCAATGAGGGAGAGATATTTTCTGAGAATTCTAATTCATAATAATAAACACCATTCTCACACCAACACTGGACAGAACACTCCACACCCTATTTAAACACAACAACTTGATATAAGCACAACTTTAACACCAATCACACCACATAATTTTGACCACCAATTTGATATAAGCACCACTTTAACATCAACACTGAACACTCCACATCATATAGTTTGAACAGGACTAACCCTCCATGAGCACCACTTTATTACTAAAACCAAATTAACACTTTGGTTGCTGGACTGAAATTCAGTGCAAGTTAGCCAGAAACTGTATTGTTTTGTAGTTCATGCATAACTTTCAAAAACAGTACAATTTTTAAAATTCAAACATAACCAGCACGAATCCTTTGAACACATTTAGTTAGTTTCCAAATTAAGTAAAAATAATAATAATTAAGTCTTGTGTACCCAGGGTGGCCTCTTCAGTGACAAAGACTGTTCTCCCAGAGGGCCCTGCCAATATCATTAGCCCACCTTCCAACAGGTCCCTACTTCACTTCTAGGTAGCAGCAATGTGGATAAATCACCTTGCTGAATGACGAACAAGTGCGTGTCAGGAATCAAACCCAGTGTCTCATGCATGAAAGGAAGAGAACAACCCACTACACTACAACACCTCAACATGTGACTTTATTTCAAAAAAATTATCATTTCACAGCTTGACCTTAACTTTCTTTTTTAGGGAGCTAGCCAGGCTTGTCAGGGACTTTTTTTAGGGAGCCAAATCAAGCTTTGGGGAGCCATGTTTCCCTTGCAGTCACAAGCAGCTGTATATGCCAGTATCTCTATAGCGCGCCACAAAGCGACATGATGCGCATCATGCTTCGCTCGAACAACAGCAGAGATGCCAACCTTCAGTACTCTAAAATCGTACTAAAGTTGCCTAAAAATTGTATTTTACTAAGAAAAGTCGTATTTTGTAATAGACTACATAATTGTTGTAAGTCAGACCCAGAACATGATGCAGAAATGTGTTTCCAAACTACTCTGTACTCACCTCAAAATCAATGGCAAAATTGCTCCTTCTCTTCAGTCTTTGACTTTAAAAATACTCAATTTTTTCCTTCTTCAGTGTCCAAACTATTCCTCATTATGTCTTTTTTCTTGCTATTCTTGGTTTGTACAATACGATTTAAGGGCCAACTTGACCGTAACTTCCGACTTGCACTCCCGTTGACAAGTACCATACGCACTAACACCAATATATATGAATGGGACTGGAGAGCTTTGCACACACTAACTCTATGGACTGTATCACTAACAAAGACTTCATATATGGAAAGCCAATGGGACAAAAACAGGATAATGACAGAAAGTCAGGAAATCATATTTTTGATGGCCAAAATCGTACTGCCGTATTTTGGGTGAAAAAACATAAAAAATACGGCAAAAACGTAACGGTTGGCATCTCTGCAACAGCCTCGAACTCTATATTTTGCAAGTAGTGTGCAGGCAGATGATCATTTGATTGTACAACGATTGTGATTATTTTAGTGGTGTGGAGGCAGCAAATTATACACTGTCTATAGAACAATGTTGTCACGATCTTGCAACACTGTTGTGATAGAATTCATTTTATTTTGAGGGATCAAACTCTATCGCTTTGGTTGGAAAACCTGATCAAACTAACTCTAACTCGGAAGATGTGTGAAGAGTAAAATGTTTCACAGAAATATCACGCAGAAAGGAGTATCCTCTTGAAATTTTCAAGTAAGCAAGACAATGTTTGCAGTCCAGTTGAGCCTTACAGCAAAAACTTCAGGAGCCAAGCTGGCTTTCTTCATACATTTCTGAAGAGCCCATAGCAATTCTGGGGAGCCAATGGTCCAAGGGCCCCTGCTAAAGTCGAGCCCTGCATTTGTAGTTATTTCAGTGCAGTTCAGGATAAAATTAACAGGTCTAAAAGTAAATTTTTCTCGCGGTGAACCAGCGCACCGTCAGCAGCCCACTGAGGTTACACATGGGCGAGTCGGTGCACTGTCGGGACACAAAGTGTTAAACATCCCCACTCACCAATGATTCGCAGGCTGCCGTCCGGCAGGAATTCACCGATGTCTCCAGTGCAGAAGTATCGGATCCCATTGTCTTGGATGAAGTTCTCTCTGGTCTGTTGATCCATCTCGTAGTAACCCATGGCGATATTATGACCTCCCACGATGACCTCCCCGCGAGGATTGGGCTTGTCCTGGTTGGTATAGCCACCTAGGAGAGATGCAATGGATTTACAGTACTGACTATTTGAACTGGATTATTTCATCTTCATCAACAGGGGAGTCTTTGTTCAGTTTAAATGTTTTAAAATACCAATTCAGAAACACTAATGTATCAGAAGCACATGATTATCAATACTAAGTAACCACAGTTTTTTTCACAATGATTTGAAAATTTATAAACAGTATAAAGTAGCCACCTACCTACAAAGGCAGCATTTTCCATTTCCATTGGGTGGCTGCTAAAGACAGGTGATTGTGCCCATACATTTCAAAATGTTTTGTGATTCCAACTTCTTCCAAAGTGTTTAAAGGGTACCAACACCCTGAGTAATTTATTTGCTATACATGTAGAATATATTTGTGCCATGCCCTCTGCAAAATATTAGCATTTATGATCACTTCAATTTTTATTTATTGAGGTTTGAACGTAAATTTCAAAAAGCAAATAAAGTAAAAAACGACTTGACATAGACTAGTCAATCACACGATACTATCAATCGATCGATCGCGCTATCGATATTTTCACTGTTAAACGTCTTGATCGATAACAGTATTGCCGTTTAGCTTGAGTGGCGCACGTACGACGTCCGGAGACTTGTAAAAATCATTGTCCAATTTTACTGGTCCCACCTGGCCACTGGCCAGTTAAAAAAAGCCTTTGATATATCAAAGAAAAGGGGCGCACATAAATTATATTCAGCTCCACATATACGCTAAACAGAAATGTAGGGTATAGGCTAGTTGTTTCCCGATCGGAAATAAATTATGGGTAGGCCTATTCGGGTTCATATGATACTAAATAAATTTCGGGTGCTTGCTTTTACAATTGGAAATGAATTGTCAGTGGTAATATTCGGCTTCATATGATGCTAAAATAAATGTTGGATGTTTGCTCTTATGATCAGATATGAATTGTGATAAGATTCGGCTCCATACATGAGAATAAACATCAGGTGTTTGCTTTTACGATGGGAAATGAATTGTGATAAAATTCGGCTCCGCATGATGCTAAAACAAATGTCGGGTGATAGCTGTTTTGATGGGAAATGAATTGTGTTAATTTTCGGCCCCGTACGTAAGGTTTTATCCCGGGGGTTTATCTCCCTATTACATGAAATTATTTCCCAGGGGGCCACTGTCATTACAAGGTGGACAAAAATGCGTGAAAAGGGTTGTTCAAGTTCATGGGCGGGCGATGTACACGCGTACAGTGAAAACGGGGTATCATAATCGCAAAAATTAGGAAAGAAGGGTATACGTTTAAGAATGGTTACTTGAAAATGGTATCTTTTCAGATCTGAATAGCGATCGAAGGATAATTACTTGTTTACGGACGAGTCCACCCTGTAATGACAGTGCTACAATGCCTTTGACTCCTGGCAATGTGACTTACATGCGATTTCGACCATTTATGTATTCTTAATTTGAAATAAATATTCATGTTTAAACGTTTACCTTGTGAATATAACCTTGTCTGCATGTTGAACTGTGAAACTGAGTTGAATGGTGTCAAAGGTTTGATGTAGTTATAGTGTGGCCAATCTGTCATGTTTTCCTAATTCCATCACGGTTAGTGAAAGTGAAATTAATTAACTGGACTTGTGTTTAAAAAAGAAATCAAAATCAACTGAGGACGTCGTGACCAAATATCACCATGAAAACCAGTATCAGCCAGTTTGACTTTTTCGTAAAAAAGTAAAGCTTAAATTTATTTTATTGTTTGTATTTTTGATAAATGAGGTCACGATAAAGCTTTTTACACGGATTCTCCATCAAGTTCGTACACTTATTACGTCATATAAAAATCAATTACAATATTGCTTGATGTTTAAAGTTTGCTTATAAATATTCTGGTGAGCACTATGTATCTGATAAATGACTTCATTCAAGTGAAGAGTATAAGGTAAGTGCCCAAGAAATTGTCAGCACAATTCAAGAAAAGGCGACGTGAAGCAGGTGCAGCATTATTCCAGATTCCCGTACAAGACAAGGTAGGCCTAAGTTGTGACAATACAGAAGCACAAATTATGTTGAAGGAATCAAATTTTGCCATTGTATAGCGGCTGGGCAGCTGAGAAATCACATGAAAACAAACTTTACTTATAAATAATACTTCCAGTTTGCCTCTGATGTGCAATGTTTAAAACTCTATCCTACAAATTCCAATAATGTTGATAAAGTGTGTGTGTGGGTGGGGGGGGGGGGGTGGGGGGGTGCTAACAATGAGCGACCAGACCCCAGTCCACCAGTCCTAAAACACAAAAGTTGTGTTCCCATTTTGGGAGTGCAATTTTCATTTAAATGTTGTGAAAAGTCTTCAGGATATGATTTTTGCAAAGTCATTTAATTTTGGGTCAATTGAACGAAAAATGCTATTCAGTTTAAATTGTTACCCCCGGTATTTTTATTTGCTTATAGGCCTAATATTTCCTTCCAGAGATTTTGTGAGTCACAAATATGGTAATTGTACGATATACAGTATAGGATATATATTTAGCTTCATTATACATTTAGCTTTCTCATCCGAAGTGTGACATAAAAAAGTCATGTACGGATCGGTTTGTATTTGTGGGTAAACGGTATAGTGTTCTACTCCCTGCGCGAGCTTTTATGAACTTGAAAATACGTCCGATAGGGACGCTGTTTAAATGGCAAAAAAAAATGTCGACAGGTATTTTTGATCAAAAGACCCGGACCCTTTTGTGCTTGCGTCAGAAGCGGCGGGAATGGCATTGTCATTTAATTAGCGGCGTGTATAGCAACACAATAAACTTGAACACGTTGAAAGGGTTAGGCTAAATGTGTAAATTACTTCTCTTATTGAAAGCGGTAATTCAAAGAAAACATGGGCAAGTCCACAACAAGAGGACGGGCGGGCGTCGCGTATATTGCATGCACAAGACGTGATTCTGCAAAATAATGACGTTGTGTCCGACCACCACAAACCATTCAGGTTACCACCACTGAACTATAACCACACCCCACCACCAGGCGGCGTTTGCCTGCCGGCGCGGCATGCAGCGCGCTTAGCTCCCGGCTCAGCTGCACAAGGCCAAGACAGTGGGACATTAGTCGCACCGCAAATACCAAGTTTGATCGACTTTCCTCCAAATAATAATCCATAGTCTCCAATTGTGGCATACTGGCATATAGATTACAGGAAGCATATAGGCATAATTTATCCATGCTAAAATTATGTTATATCAATATATCATCCCTCAATACAGGCTTCTGTCTTCATTCATTTAGGGCCTCTGGTGCGAGTGCACACGAGTTTCTCAACTCGAGCCGACTAACAATCTATTGCGTCGCACTTTCCGCGGAGTCTCGACCCTTGAAACGGTCGCTGTTTGTGACAGAGACGTCTCACACTTTGCAACTTTTTTGGGAAGTAGTGCTTAAGATAGACTGGCTGAAACTTTTTCAGATCAGGAACACGACACGGCGCTGCGTATAGTAGTGTGTACACACAGTGCATACTACGTACGATGATCGGTCTGATCGATCCTGAACTCCGATAGTTTTGGTAAAAATGTACGCGTATAGCCAGAACGCGCACGCATATAAACGGCGTTTACGGAACTGAGATTGAACGCGCGGAACTGAGTTCCAAAATGTTATGGAGATTATTATCAAGATATGATCAATTCACGAGCTATGACAACTGAATAGTGGTTATTTCTTGTGTATTCTAGCTGTATACAAATTTGATTTTCAGGGTGTTGGTACCCTTTAAAGAATTCTAATGAGACTTGATTGCTTTTGATGACTATTAAAGCTTAAAGGCATTGTATAACATTGTTTCCAGTTAAAAAAAATCTGAGCTACATGATTCCCCATGCTACCAGTGTCTTTGATAAGGTCTAAAAATGAAGCCCTGAAAAAATTGTATTTCAAAATGATTATTTAGTGCTTTAAAAAAATGAAAATCGTAAGTTGACCAGATTCACCTGCCCATTTCCTCCTATAGACTTTGTATAGATCTAGGCTATTATGTACTCGGCCCCCGAGTACTAATTGTTTATTCATTCATATTTTGCCAGTGGCAGCATAAATTTCCAAACGTTTCTATTCTAGGGTTTTTATTTGTCCATTCAAACACTACTATGTAGCTCAGATAGCAAAGTTTGACAATTTATTAATATGAAGCTCCACAATGTCAGCCTGTGTCTTTAAAGTGCAGATACTAGTATGTGTAATGTGTCACATTTTTATTTATGTCTGTCAAGCTGTTGCTGTCAGCTTTTTCAGGAACTTGTTTCAAGGATTAATCAATGTCAGAGTTTTTAGTCACCAATATTTTTTTGGCTGATGTCGTTAATAAAGGGAAACAGTCACTACCATTCAGGTCCTATGAACTGGAATACTCTTGAGAGAATGATAAAAGAAACCCCCAGCCTTTCAAGAAAAATACTCTCCTGAGAAAATTGAATTTCCAATTGCCACCAGAATATAGTTTTTCTCTTGATTTACATAGTGCCTTATATGAAATGCATCATGTCTAACTACTTCATGCTCTCTATTACCCAAGTCATTGTTGCTTGTAAATCTATCAGACACTTATCCACTCCTTCAGAGAATAATTAAAGGGAGAAGGAGCCAGCAACTAACAGGCATGAGTTAAGAAAAAATTTGAGTTCTTGCCAACCAATCAGATCGCAAGTGCACAGGTCTGGAGCTGACCATGTGTGACCGATGCATGCCACCCAACGTGTGTTAGTCACACCGTGTTAATGTATGCACTGTTTGAATCGATAAGCTCCTCCCTCTATAGCTGTTTCTGCAAGTTTTATCCCGGGATAAAACTTGCAAAGATGTAAAATAAACACAAATTAACTAATTTATAGGGTCTTGCTGAGGGTGAGTATCACACAGTACCCCTTATATAGGCTGTCTTTATCACCATGTACCATAATTCTCACAGCTGGCTCCTCCCTT
>JZLH01S0635869.1:0-15778 GCA_001188425.1 Eucidaris tribuloides | reverse complement strand
ACACACACACACACACACACACACACATACACATTTTCGATGGCCTAAATTTCACTATGCGATTTACCAAACATCATGACGTAAAAGTAGTCAGATGCGACGACATCTCAAATTAACTTTGCTTTTAATAAGTAATTATTTGATTCAGTTCTTGATAAAGCAATCAAATTGTTTTGAGTACTTCACGTATTACTTATGTGATTTCAGCGCGAGCCATTTTTTTTGGGGGGGGGTGGGGAATTTATATTTTTAACGATTGTATTGAATGTAATTTATTGATTTAGTCGTCTTAATTCTGCTTCTCTCTTTCTTCTTTTTCTTATCGTGTTTCCCGCCGTCGTGGTCAACAACATCAGTAGCAGTAGCTGCAGCACTAGGTTGTGGTATATAATCCACGTTGTAAATATCACGTGCTCTCATGTTGTACATAACAGACAAAACTAAAGAAAACTGACGGACATGCTGGCTGGAGCGCCGGCGCTTTTCAACATACCAGACATTAAAATAAAAGGAGATTTCCATATTCTACACGCTCTCGCCGAACTTATAGTTGAAAAGGACTTTGTGTGCATTGTGAGGTGCATTGCCCCTTCGGCACTGTAACAATTAATAATGCCGTCTTTTTCGCTTCCTCTTAGACTCACCATATTAAAGTAATAGGCTAACATTGTGGAGCTTCAAGTTAAAAAATTGTCAAACTGTGAAATGTGAGCTACATAGTAGTATTCAAATGGACAAATAAACACCCTAGAATACCAATGTTTGGAAAATTATGCATCCCCTGATATGGTATGCATGAACAAGCAATGCACCCGACTTCAAATTAGTCAGATCTACAGTAAGTCTGTGGGAGGAAATGGGCTGGAAATGGGTTTAGACCTTACCAAAGACACATGAGCATGGAAGATTATGTGGCTCACATTTTTTTTTGTAGATTATGTAGCTCACTTTTTTTTTAAACTGTGGTCAATGTTACCTGTGGCTTTAATAATAATAGACATAAAGAATCGGGATTGAAAGTATGAAATATTGATTACATAATCTCGGGTGTAATATACCTACATATATGTGCTTGTGTGTTTGTAAATGTTCTTCTCCACCCCCACCCCCCCCCCCTCACCCCATGCATATCTCTCTTTATCATGTCTATATCAATAAGGAGCCATGGAGATCACTGGTAAGCTTTCACAATTTCTTGTCAATTATCCACGCTTTGAGTAAGACACACACTTCATTTACTGCGAAGACTGCGGTTATGGATTTTTTTTTCTTACAGCAGTTTTATCCGTGAATGTTTTGGTACATTAATTCTCTGCAAATAAATTCTTCGCCATGGGTTATGCACACGTGCTGTCTTGTGTTCGATGAATGGTTGATCTGCTTCGAGATAACATACATGTGTTATCGTCCGTGTAATAAGGCGTGACAAAATGAAGTCGAGATGTCGATACGTGTCTGACGTTTCGTCGCGTCGTTGTCATTAAAATTGTTCGAATGCATTGTTTTAGGTCAACTTGATACGTTTCAAATTTCTCGGGAAATAGTGAATGGAGTTTTTTATGCTTTTTACTTGTGGGGGATCATGGCAAGACTGAATAATTTTACTTTTACGAGCTCTGTGTGTTTGCCTGTACAGTGTGTATCAAAAAAAAAGTAGACACTTAGAAAAAAAATTATTATACAAAAATGCCATGATCTTGAGATTATTTTTTTACATGAATATTTTACCTTGGATCTAAGCTATCGGATGACACTGTTGGTATTGAAGGTATTTCACGCATGAGTGAGCACAACCCTCTTTTGTCCAATCGGCCAAAAATGCATTTGCGCACAGAATTGTGTTCTTACAGTCAATGTTTAATGCCTCACAGAGCGGTGCTGCAGAAGCTCTCCACTGATGTGCACAAGACTAGTATTGAATTCTCATCATGCTCAGAGAAGAGCTAATATCTCTTTTGTGACAAGAAAGACGAAATGGAGCAATGATTCAGATACACCATCTTAAAAAAAGAAGAAAATGCTATTTTGTTTTGGTCAATTCCCAGTTCTTCTTGCAAACATTACATTTTCTTCTTTTTTAATGGGGCGTATCTGAATCATTGCTCCATTTTTGTCTTTCTTGTCACAGAATTGATATAAGCTCTTCTCTGAGTAGCTGAGGATTCAATAATTGTGCACATCAGTTGAAATCTTCTGCAGCATCAGTCTGTAAGGCATTAAACATTGGGCCGTATGCATAAAAAGTAGCAATTACTAATAAGGAATTGCTTCAAGCACCAGCAATTGGTTATCAAGAAAAATCAAGTTCAAGCAATTATTGCTTAAATATGTTTGTATAATCTTTTGCTTACCGTGAAATCCGAGTGCACTGCGATAAGCAAATGCCTGCAAACAAAATTTGTTGCTAACAGGCAGAATTATTTGCTCACAGGTGAAAGAAATTGCTTAAAAACGTATGCATAAAAAGCACCTTTTCCTTGAGCGATTTTGCTCAATTACGACATTCGAGTTTAAAATATGTCCATGCTCGTAATTAGACCAAACCAAAGCTGCACAAAAGGAGAATAAATCAAGAAATACCTTTTTCTGGTATATCAAGAAAAAATTGGGGGAAAATATTTCAGGAAGGGGGTTAAAGATTTAACTCAATCCTGGAGGTACGTTGCGTCTTTCTAAATGTATTTATGTACGTTGACCGCGAGTTGTGAAGATGGGACGCTTCTTCCCACACGTATTCGACTCGTGCGGATCTGGCCTTTGTTAGTGTTCGCCCCGCCGTGACAGCCCGTTGCTATTGTATGGTTGTGGAGACCTTTAGGAATTGCTCACGAATGGCAAGCAAACGGTTTGAACACAAGCAAAATGTTGTGCATACGAAAAAAAGCAATTGCTTGAAATCCATCTTTGGCTTGAAGGATGTTAGCAAGTGGTTTTTTTATGTATACGGTCTATTACTTTCATGGGAGCACAAAGGCGGGTTTCGTATAATGTATTAAAATATTACGCGTGAGAGGAGAAGCATTTCCTGTTATGGGAGTTACGAAAGTTCACTTCACTAATGTATACAAATTTATGGATGTTTCTTTATGTGACCATCGAGGAACGATTCTACTGATTATTTCTAGAGTGTATAAGGGTTGGAATTCAATTTGCACATTCTTGTTTTTGTCATACCGGACAAACCTGCAAACCTCGGGCAAACTATCAGGTTGTCAAGAACAACCTTTGTTTCAAAATGTTTATGCAGGCAACAAGCAATTGCTTTGGAATGCAAGCAAGAACCTTTGCTTGCAAGCAATTCCTTATTTTTATGCATATGGATTCAAGCAAAAGGCTAGAAAAAGCAATTGCTACTTTTTATGCATACGGCCCATTGACTATTAAGGTGCCTTTACACGAGCACGAATTTTGATTCCGCATCACCCCGCACAATGGCGTACCTAGGCGTGCCATTCTGTGGTATGCAGCTCGCTCAACTCTCTAATCCTTATGATTGTAACCGGTGTGATGGTCTAGTGCTTAGAGCGTCCGCCTCACGTCCGAAAGGTCGCGGGTTCGAGCCCCGGCTGGGTCATACCAAAAACTTTTAAAAAGTTTAACATTTTGTCACGAACGGCCACGCACTTTTTTACTAGCCGCGCACCATCACGAATGGTACCACGAGCGTTTCCCTCATTGGCACGTTACGATGAGTGCCATGTCGTAAACCGTTTTGCGTGCCCGTGTAAAGGCACCTTTAGAACATAATTCTGTGCGCAAATGCATTTTAGGCCGATTGGACAAAAGTGGGCTGTGCTCACTCAGGCGTGAAATACTTTCAATACCAACAGTGTCATCAGATATAGGTCCAAGGTAAAATATTCATATAAAAAAATAATCTCAAAATCAGGAAAAAAAACAATATTTTTTTCTAAGTGTCTACTTTTTTATGATACACACTGTATATTAGGTTATCTTGTATGCATGTACCTATCAACAGTCAACTCCATATTTTTCCCCAATTAATCACAGTGTATCTAACACTTTCCTGATCCTGCAGTAATTTTTGTATTGCACGTGGTTGCATAATGTTCATTGTGTATGTGTGTGAGTGTGGGAGGGTATGTTTGTCCGTGTGTCTATTTGTTTATTAAGTAATAAATTATGTGTGTATTTCTTTAATTCTGATTAATATCTTTATCTTAATTAAGACAAAGATATTAGTCAGAATTAAAGAAATATTAAAGGTGTGAAACCTCCGGGAATTTTCTGTTTTCTGCTCATATTTTGTTGCTGTAGTTTGTTATTGATTTATGTGTAAATTTGTGTGTATTGGTTTCTGTCTTAATGTATATTGTTTGAAATTCTGTATATTTGTATTTGTATGTTTGTGAGTGAAAATAAATCAATTCAATTCAATAAGTTAGTGTATATGTTCGTGTGTGTGTGTGTGGTGGTGTGTGTGTGTGTGTGTGTGTGTGTGTGTGTGTGTGTGTGTGTGTGTGTGTGTGTGTGTGTGTGTGTGTGTGCGCGCGCGCGCGCGCGCGTGTGTTTGCAAATGTGTTTTTTTACTGTACAAATTCACACTTACAAACACACATGTGATCTTCGGTGCAGACTGTCAATAGTCCGTGATGTGGATTTTCAGCGCGCGAAGCGCGTGGGCCAAACAGTCCTGGAATAAGGAGCGAAGTGAGCCACAGCAGATATGACAGAATAATATCTAGATACGTATCACATGCAGGGACATCCGTCCAATGTTTAAACGGGAGGAGGGTGGGGGGCAAACACACAGAAAATTGCAACATTTTTGATGAGCTCCGCGCGCAAAATTACGATCCAAGTTAATTTGAAAAATGCATATGTTTAGTCATTATGTAGATGTTAAGGTTAATGTTTTTTGTAGTGCCTTGCACTGCTTTTTGGACATTTTTGCTTTACGTTTTATCTTGATTTTTTAGGATGTCAAAATTATATGGTAGTGAAAAAACTACTATGTTTAACCCCATCCCAAATATTTCGTTGTGGGGCACTCCCCCCCCCCCGCCCCCCCGCCCCCCCCAAAAAAAAAGTATCGACGTTCTGTACATCACATTTGTCCGGCACCAGGGCATGAGCCAGACTAGAAGTGCACATATCAAACACACAGTGAAAATTGAGTGTCTTACACTTCTCACAACGTGGGTGAGATGAGAATGTGGTCAAAGCATCATTTTGTGGAAAAAATCATAGCAAATTTACTCTAACTTTCTTACGTCAACAACAGGTGATCACAATGGTCGTATTACTATTAATAGAATCCGTAGGATACAACATAATCGTATGACGAAAAAAAAAGGGGGTGTTCATTTACGAAATTATCTCACGTGTCTTGGGATTGACGCACATTCCGTGAGGAAACTCACATTTTGCGAATGTCCTTGGATGACATGAAACCGAACGAGATGGAAATGTGATTATGGCCAAGGCTGCCACCTCGTAAAGGAAACCCCCTACCGTAGGTGATTTTAGCCAACCGTAGGTTTTAGGGGGTACCTAAGGGGAAAATGACCTTCCATAGGGGGAAATATGGGGTTTGATGTATCTGAATTTTATTCTGACAATTTTTTGAAAAATACTCTTAAATCCTCATAGGATTTCAGAGACCTCCCCGTACATATTCGTCAGTAGACATTATTTTGGGTAGATCCATTTTCCCAGTTCGTCGCTTCTCAGGCGCAGAAACATTATAATTATTCTAATTAACTTTCTTACCTCTTAACATGCCAGGAGATTTAAATCTTTGTGGACTTGAAGTGTATTATTTGGTGCAGATTTGCAACTCCGATATGTTAAAATTTCTTGCATTTGTTGAGGTCATTTTGTAGGTGAAAAGTAAATTTGTGTAGGGGAAAATTTGCTTTCCTAGGTGAACAGTGGGCGTGTTAGAACGTAGGGGAAAAGTAGTGTCCTTAGGGAGAAATATGCATGCCGCGTAGGGGGAAATGGAAATTTTGAGTGGCATCCTTGATTGTGGCCGCTCACATCTAATACAGACGAGCTCGATCAGACGTAAGATTATCGACCTTGTTCGCACCATCAGGAAGATTGGTTTGTACTCACGGTCTAGCCGAGTTTAATCAGGTTCCTTGTGTCGTTGGCATGCAACGGTACGTCGTCTCGTTGGGTAAAGAGAAAAATGCTATTGAATTAATATCGGGGTTGTGAAATTGCTATTGTTACGTATGGAGTTTATAATTCGTGAAATGGTGTGCTTTTGACAGTAGCCTTGCCGCGTTTTTTTCACTAATCGTCTAGTACTTCCATACGTTGTGTGAATATATGGGTGTAAAATTGGTTGATATTGCAGCATGCATGGCGTACGTGTAGTACTGCAGGTAACGGTGACTTTGATTGTTGTTTAAAGTAATAGGCGAACATTTTGAAGCTTCAATAAAAAAAATGTCAACTTTGATATCTGAGCTATAGTGTTTAAGTGAACAAATAAACACCCTAGAATACAAAAGTTTGGAAAGTTAAGCTGCCACTGGCAAGATATGTATGAATAAACAATTTCCACTCCAGTAGAGCATGAAATAGCCTAGATCTACACTTAATAAGTCTATGGCAGGAAATGGGAAGGCGAATCGGGTCAACTTGAGTGCTTGTAGATTTTCACTTTTTAAAAGCACTAAATCATCATTTTGAAATACAATTTTTTTCAAGGCTTCATTCTTAGACCTTATCAAAGACATTTAGAGTATGGAGGATTATGTAGCTCACATTTTTTTCAAACCGTGGTCATTATTAGCCTGTGGCTTTAAGAGATGTTAATCGTTCATGTCAGTTCATTAACTGGATACACCACGTCATAAACGACCACGACTGTGAATTGTTGACATCATACTCCCAGCAACCAACGATCTTTCCCACTGGGCGGCGCCAGGTTGAAATCTTAGAAGGGGCGAAAACCCATGGTGATTTTTTGCAGCACTCCCCCCGCCCCCTTCCCGGCTATCCAGTCCGAAAGGGCACTCTATACGGTGTAAATCACTGTATTGTGCCACTGTACGTCTATGGAAGAAAAGCCTGGGGCCGAATTGTCCCAAAAGCATTTAAAACCCATCATTATCTTTACTTTGACAACCATATGGGGCAGCCATTGCCTCCATTTGGTGACAGTGTGCAGTCGTCTGATTAAAAATACATTTTATTGTACTTAACTTATTGGCCTCCCAGAACCAAGTCAAGTTCGTGTTGCACCCATGTACTGAGTCAACACATTTCAGGAGAGATGGTACTGGAAATCTGGAAGACCTGATTTTTTTTAAAACAAAATATTGGGCTTTCAGAAGGTGGGTGAAGAGAGGAAGGTATTGAAGAATATGGGAGATGTGCAGCGTTATAGTTTACACAGAGGCAGGCCTGTCACAGCATGACTGCGGGAAAGATAAGTGGGAATCAGGTTAACGGAAAGGAAGGGTTTAATGATTGCTTCGAGGGTGTAAAATTGAGGTATAGGGCACACCAGAGGGAGTTGCCTTGTGCTTTTCTTGTACGAAATATTCGGAAGTGGCACAGAAATACGTGAATTTGGTGGGGAATATGTATGAGGACTCTTCCTGGAGCGTGTGACAGCCATGAGGTGTGAGGTAGGACTGACAGCTAGACAGGTTCAAGGTTGGGGTCGGGATATACGTCAAGCTTCTGTTCTGCACGGTTTCGTTTTTCTTTCCTGCTTGCGATGATGAGGTAAAGGTCGATACCTGAGATCAGACAGGAGTCCCCATGGACGCGATGTCCGTGGGTGACATTGTACCCTGTAAAGAAAGTTGGTAGGTGAGAGGAGTGGGTTGAGCTGGAAAGACCGAGAACTGCGCTAGAAGTAAGGATAGCGAAATTCACTTCTGATGGGAGCAGGATGGCGTACAGGTCGCACACGCCTAATTACTCTGGTAATTGAGAAATGTGCATTCGACCCAACCCAAAGAATAAGAAATGTAAATTTGAATGGGCGGCTGCCAAGAAGGGTGGATTTAATTGAGCATTAAATGCAATTTTATGATAGAGGTTGATGGATCTTCATTGCTATTACAATGAAAGAAATGAATGAATTGGGTAGGAACTATATAATGTGTCCATGAATATGGCTTTGAAATTCAAGAACAAGGGCGCAAATCACCATGAAAATGCTAGGAATTTGTTTACAGGGAATTCCCTTGAGAAAACGCTGGTTAACAGTATATTTCCTGAAGATCATTAATTGAGGAATGTCATATCAAAGAATGTTAGTTCCAATCTTCCGTAATAAGTCTCTGATTTTTAACGAATTTTCAAAGTTGATGCTTTTAACATTATTCCCTATGGGCTTGAATTAGCTGTGTGTAACCTACATGTACGTATACGAGACGAGATGAAGAAGCATGCAGTCCGCCACTGATAATTATATTCAATCAAATAAAGGCAGCACACGAGCTAAATCGAATTCATATACTTATGAACCTGCATATTACATGTATATTTAATTTAACATGATGATATATGGAATATGTTGCATAAATCCAATTTGTCAACAGACTTTCTTCGAAGAATTTATCCAAGTACAACTGGGACGGTGGTATGGTGCAAAATGCATGTTACGAAACACGTGTGTAGCGTGAGTGGGAGTATGTGTGGTAGATGATAGGCATTAGGTATTTGTTTGTCTAAAAGCTTAATAATATGTGGAGAAGGGTATAATGCATTATCTCGCACCAGATTTGAATTACACTGCTTCCACCATTTTCATTTATCATGTACACAAGGTGAATAAAACATTTACTCGTTCGCTTTGCTTCAGTCACAAAATAAAATGTTGACATTATTTCAGAATCAGCAGTGATGAATATTCATGAACAACATTTTTGAGGATTGTAGTCATTTAAGTAAAAGCAAGGCTTTCATTTTCAGTTCAAAATCTAATTGATTTGAAATAGGCTACTAGTATACTATATGAACTTCAGTTATTTGGATAAGAATTAAATTACATTTTAATATATCAACGCATTTAATTCATTCACGTAAATTCAATCATGAATGAGACAAATTGTTTACATTATAGTGATTGATAGCAAAGTATATTCATAAAAATACATGTTCATTCAGGTCTTGAAACTTAAATAAGATATTTACCCAGCGTATCTACATGTTAATTGATAAATTTATTACGTAATCCATTTTGCTTCGCTGGAAAAGTTAGATGAATGACTTGTTGTTTTTCTTCTGTCATTTGACTCATTTAGCAGGTTGATAATTTTGTTAAAAATCAGTCAAGTAAAATTCATGCCAGTGTGACAGTAAATTCATGGGAGATTTACATTATGTTAATGTTTAAAATAAAAATCATAATATTCCAGGTTGCAAGTGGTACACTTTTCAGTTGAAAACCAGTCTTAACGACCACAAAGAATGAGAAAAGTAGCATGTCGTACACCCCGCAGACCGATATACACTCATGCTGATAATTATGGAAATATTTTAGTAAACATTTTAGAAATTGTCCATTTTTCCGTGAACGGTACATCTGAGATTAATATTTGCTCTCCCCAGGTGAAACAATTATAATATAAGAATTTCAGGAATGCTGAGCATGTGTTTATAAATGGCGGTATTGTTGTTGTAGTTGAGTCACGTGGTGGTTACGCGCGTTATTAGACTTGTAACAGACAATTCTAATGTTAATTTAATGATAAGTGACATTAGATACAAATTTATCAGTTTTGGGGTTTTTCTTATTACTTTAAATTAATACTTTTTGCATGATTTTTGTGGATTTAAAAAAAAATAATATGTAATTGTTATTGCCCTCTAACGTATGTTATTTTTTAATTTAGTCATCTTAGGAAATCCAAAAATTGCTTCACATACTGCGTTTTTATGAAATAAACACTTGTCTTGAAAATTTTGGACGATGAACTTAAGTATCAACAAAATATTCCATAATTATGAGCATGAGTGTATACAATTCGACTGCATCGAACTCGAAGGGTATGTCTCAGCACTCCATCGTTCTACATTTGTTGTTATACAATACCATGAATTTAAATTCCAAGTTCATGTCGGTGTGTCTGTGAGTGTTTCTGTATGTGTCTGTTTGCGTGTATGTATGTGTCTGTTTGTGTGTCTGTATGTGTCTGTGGTTCTCTGTGGGTCTGTTTGTGTGTATGTGTCTATGCATTTGTCTGTGTTTGTGTGTATATTTCTGTGTCCGTATATGTATGTGTCTCTGTTTGTCTGTATATGTGTGTTTGTCAGTGTTTGTGTCTATGTGTGCGTTTGTGTGTGACTGTATATGTGTCTGTGTTTGTTTGTATGTCTGTTTGTGTGTCTGTATGTGCCTGTGTGTATGTATATGTTTGTGTGTATGTGTCTGTGTTTTTGTCTGCATGTGTCTGTGTTTTTGTGTTTGTCTGTATGTGTCACTGTGTGTCATGTTTCTGTTCGTGTCTGTGTGTCTGTGAGTGTTTCTGTACGTTTCTGTGGTTCTCTGTGCGTCTGTTTGTGTGTATATGCCTGTGCGTTTGTCTGTGTGTCTATGTGTTTATGTGTATGTTTCTGTGTCCGTGTATGTATGTATGTGTCTCTGTTTCTGTCTGTATATGTGTGTGTTTGTCAGTGTTAGTGTCTATGTGAGTGTCTGTGTGTTTCTATGTCTGTACATGTGTCTGTGTTTGTATGTATTTTGTGTGTCTGTATGTGTTTGTGTGTATGTATATGTTTGTGTATATGTGTCTGTGTGTTTTGGTGTGTTCATGAGTGTGTCTGTGTGTGTCTGTGTGTTGGTAGTAGGCCTAGACATGGGTTTACGTATATATGGGGTGTGCATCTCTGTGTTTGTCTGTCTGTCTGTCTGTCTGTGTATGTATGTGTTTCTGTGTCTCTGTGTGTTTTATGTGTCACTGTGTGTCTGTGTTTCTGTGTCTCTGTGTGTTTTATGTGTCTCTGTGTGTCTGTTTGTCTGTGTGAATCTGTATGTGTCTGTGTGTTTCTGTGTGTGTTTCAGTGTGTGTATGTGTGCGTCTGTTGGTGGTAAGTGTGGGTATAGGCAGGTGTTAAAGTATATACAGGGAGTGTGCATCTCCGTGTCTATTTGCTTGTGTGTGTTTACGTGTATGTATATGTCTGTAAGTGTCTGTGTATATGTCTATGTGTCTCTGTATGTGTATATGTGTTTGTGCATGTCTGTGCGTATCTCTGTGTGTCTCTGTATATCTGCGTGGCGTTTCTGTATGCCTGTGTGTGTTTTTATATGTGTCTGTTTATAGCTATGTGTGTCTTTTTGTGTGCCTGTGTTTGTGTGTCTCTTTGTGTGTATGTTTCTGTATGTTTGTCTGTGTGTTTCCGTGTGTCTATGTGTGTTAACAATTCTACATAGAAGTTTGGATGATCAGACCAAGCCATATCAGGTAATAAAATCGGAATTAGAATCCGCCAATATATCGAGTGGTGACATTTTTGTAATTCTGAATAAATTTTCATAAATTTGCACAATCAACGAAACACACAATTGACAATTCTGAGAAGTTTGGAACTTCTCACATAGCTATTTTGGTATAAGAAATCAGAATTAAAATTGATAAAAAAAAAATTGCACTTTACGTTTTGAACTCACATAGACACATGCAAAGACACACAAACACACGCACTGACACACACACATGAAAAGATACAGTCACACAGACACACACAGACACATTACACACATACATACACAGACACAAACCCGCACAAAAACACAGACACATACAGACACCTAGAGAGACACAGAGACACACACAGACAAACACACAGACACAGACACACAGACAAACACGTACGTACAAAAGCAGAAACAGAATAACATACAAACACAGACACAAACAGACACATACAGACACACAAACAGACATATATACACACAGACACATATAAAGGGTGGGGAGGGGGTAGGGGTTGCTGTCACTGGGTTTTAATACATGTATTAAGCCGAGTTCCTTATGGCAAGTGTCCACTCTTCTTGTTTTTAATTTAATTACTACATGTAGTGTATTTTCTGATGACACTTAACTTTTCGAGTGTGCAATAGGGGTTGTGAAACATTTAGGGGGTGGGGGCTACCTACCAGACGAGCGAAATTTTAATTTTATGGGGGTTTAATTTGGGGATGGTGGGGTGGGGTTGCTTTCTCTGGGTTTAATCTTAAGCCGAAGTTCTTTTTGGCGAGTGTCTACTCTACTTGTTAGGCCTATAGTGTATTTTCTGATTTTTCATATTTTCATGTCACCAAATAATATTATTGTCGTGTGTATTTTAATGTGTGGAATGTTATTCTGTGTCTTGAAAGTTTTTTGTGTATATTCATTTGGGGCAGTATTTTAAGTATAATTTGATATATTTTTCTTGACATGTGTTTTATGTATCATCACTTATGTTCAGACTGCATATCAAATTTTATGTTTTACATGACAATAAATTAAATCTGAATCTGAAATCTGAAAACACACAGACAGACACATACACATATACATACAGGCACACAAACAGACATAAACAGACACATACGAGCACACAGACAGAAACATACAGACACATAGACAAGCATACAGACAACCAATCTGACACACACAGACATGTACACATAGAGACACACACACAAACCAGTACACACACAAACACACACATACCAACATATACTTACATACAATAAGTGGCAACCGCCAGATAATTAAGGGGTGGCCGCTAGATAATTAAGTGGCGGCCGCCAGATAATTATGTGGATGCCACCAGATAATTAAGTGGCGGCCGCCAGATAATTATGTGAAGGCCACCAGATAATTAAGTGGCGGCCGCCATTAGCTCCACTGAAATTTTTATGTATGTGTGGCACTTATGGGTTTCCGTAGTTATTTCTTTGTGAAAATGTCCACAAAATTATGATTAAGACCCATCCAGGAAAAAATCCATTGTGAAAAGTTCCAAAAAAATTTGATTACGACCCACCCGGAAAAAAAAATCTTGATACACCTGTGCAGTCCATCCCTGAATCGCAGGTAAGCACTTGACCCAGGGTTGATTAGATCCTCCAACGGAAGAAGCAAGAATCAGTACAATACACATATTCTTTGACTTTTCACCTCCGAAATCTAAACATTTCATCTGTAAAACAGGAAACACTTGACCTATGTTCGCTAACACTATATCATTATAATAAACTGAAGCCAGAAATGTACACGACCCGTGATCTTTGACCTCTGACATTAAACTCCAACACTTAACCTAATCACTTTGTATCCTACTATTTACTTGACCCACGTTTTATCAAATTCCGATCAATAATAGCATTACCTAATTGCATTAACAAACTGAACAAAAAATACATGTACAAGGCTCGATGATCTTTGACTTTTGACCTTCCAGTTCAAGAATTTATTTAGTTCATTGTGTATCATAGTGTTATGTACATCCTTGATTCCGATTATGAATTTTCGAGTTTTGACGGCATTTTACCTGGCTAACTCTTGCCTACCCACTTACAAAAGGGAAGCCTATTCAGGTCGCGTTTTACGCCGCTATGAACCCATGCTACATTATTTGTGCGGTTGACCAGTTTTTCATGAATAAATCTCTTTATACATAATTGAGAAGAAACCGTAGTAATGGCATATTTTTTTACTCACCGGAAATTATTGGTGTTATGTCATGTTCCAATATGCGAACGCAGCGCTTTGGGAGTCTACGATTATTTTTAGATAATACATTACGAAAAATTAGTTGTTGTTGTTGTTTACTTTTTCAAAGGGCTTGTAAAATCAACCATCAGGATGGATCATGCCGCTTATATTGTTCATGCAAGCGTTAAGTTTGATATTTATCGCAAGTGAAGTGCATGTACACGGAATACATTATTGTTATGATAATGCTATCACCTCGCTCTGAATTAGAAATAATGTTCCATACCGCAATACACATATTCTTATCCTGCGTAATTCAAGTTGAATATTATTTATGAAGAGCTCCGGTAAAAATAACTCTATTTCCCACTCAGTATTAATAAATAGTGTATTCATCACATAAATCGAGTCAATTTTGTATAATACACTCGTCATCGCCGTAATGTTTAGATGACACCGGTGAATCTCTTTCCGCTACACCGACATATATCAAAGTCGGCATTACAAGGGGCCAGGTTCAAAATAAACACGAGAGAAATCGAAATCATAGAAATTATATTACCTGCATTACTTGCGAGATCGGATAACCTTAGCAAATTGATGGATACATGGATAATCTACGAGAAGTTGGTTTAGAGTACGTTAAAAATAGTACGATGTTTACCATTATATTTTGTGTGTGTGTGTGTGTATGTGTGTGTGCGTGTGTTGTGTGTAGGTGTGTGTGTGTGTGTGTTGTGGTGTAGGTGTGTGTGTGTGTGTGTGTGTGTGTGTGTGTGGTGTAGGTGGTGTGGTGTGGTGTGTGTTTTGTGGTGTGTGTGTGTGTGCGTGTGCGTTGTGTGTGTGTGTGTGTGTGTGTGTGTGTGTGTGTGTGTGTGTGTGTGTGTGTGTGTGTGTGTGTGTGTGTGTGTGTGTGTGTGTGTGTGTGTGTGTGTGTGTGTGTGTGACATGGAGTAAAAACAAATATTGTACTCTATGTCAAAACTTGAAAGTAACTGTATGGGGTTTTTTTTATTCCCTCCTGTGCAACATTTTCGTCACAGACAAATAACACTTTGTGAATAAATTGTAAATAATTAACATTATTTTAAAATGCGGTTAAGAATTAAAATAACTTTGGATTTTTTTATTGCTGGATAACTGGTGTTCAATCTCTTGATAAAATCCACGATGACAGGTGATAAATAATAAGAATCGATTCCGGGAGAAATGTCCAGGTGTCATCATCCATGAATTGCTTTAACAGTTCGTGATAATCCTCGATATGTCCGATATACAAATACACTCATCACCCTGCTAAGTAAGCAAGCAAAACAGGCTTCCGCAAAAGTTGATAATTCCACACGAAACTTGGCGTGATATTCAAAATCAACATCTCCACATCTTATGAAGATCTGATGGAAACCTTCCGGCTTTACAAAAACTGTATCCGTTTTTACTACAAATTCTAGCTTCTACAACATACGGATTTTACTTCATTCTAAAATAGTCTCAGTCGTTGAAATAACATAAAACATGCCCAGTGCAATGGCACGACATTACACGACATTTAGAAATAACTGTCCATGCAACAACGTGACTAAAAAGATAAAACAAAAACGAAACAAAACAATTGAAAGAAAAACCTTTTGAGTACAGCACAACTGTCAATCATCTGTACTTGTAACAATTTTACTCCAAAACCTAATATATTTTAAGGTAAATTACATTAAAGTTTTGCAGGGCAATTATTTTACATTGTGGGTTATTTATGAAAAGTGCATTTTATAACATTTTATGAGCAAACAGTAATGTGGCAAAATTAAAAATGACAATTAACGGCCGATTCATAGGGTTCGAAATAGGCCGCTCCTTCATTTTCTTAGCAAACCATGAAGACACGTACATGTACAGGTATGCATTCTTAGCGACGAAGGTCCATTTTATCTTTCTTTTGCGCCCTAAAGTTTTGGGAAGTTTTATGATATGGGGCGGCAACCTCTTTTTAATTTGATGAGTAACACTCTGGAATTTTGTTCGATTGTGGTACAGGCTTGCATGCCCCTCCAAGAACAATATAAATTATGTTGTCATAATTAGTCTCTTGTTTTAATATCATCATGTTTAATTGGAGTATTGTGTTAATATTCATA
>JZLH01S0635856.1:13659-27693 GCA_001188425.1 Eucidaris tribuloides | reverse complement strand
AAAGGGAAGAAGAGATCATATCACACACCAATAACAGAATTCCGATGTCTTTAGTTGTTTTTTATTAGCTTACTCGGGTAATGAAAATATTGGGGGGGGGGACCCCGAGATTTTGGACTATATTTTACATTAATAGCATCCAAAGGGTTAAAAGCGTGTTAAGGGTTAATCTGGTAGTTATCTTATACCTCATCAGAAAGAGCAGACTTTGATATATCTGATGAGGTTTAATTCAGCTAACCTTATCACCTTATTAACCCTTTGGATGCTATAATGTCAGATTTAGTCAAAAATCTCGGGGGTAACCCCCCCCCCGAGATTTTTCATTAATTAAACAAAAAACTAAAGGCATTCAGAATCTGTTCTTGGTGTGATTATGACTTTTGGGCATAAACCTTTCAAATAAAAAAAAAATGCCCGAACTAAACTTGCGCTTTAATTCATTCAGCATACTTTGAGAGTGCCGGTCTGCCACAACCATAACTGTATCACTGATAATTATGGTTGGCATCAAAGCAATTCTCTAAAAACTTCTGACAAAAAGGTGACCAATTTAAGTGTCTGGCACAACAGCTTACACCAGGGAAAAAATACACGGGGGCTCGGGGCCATTTCGCCCCCGAAATGGCAAAAGAGCCCCCGTAAATTGCCATAGGATTTTATACAAAAGAGTATCTGGAACATGAAAAGTAACCCCCAAAAAGAAACTATTATTTTTCCCCTGTCTTACACAAGGCTAATTATTTGACAATTTTTCTCCATGCTATAAACTGAGCTGTATACATTACAGCACAATCAGTTGAGTAGTTACGGTGTTTGCATGGAGAAGTGACCATGAATAGGTTGGAATCAACAAACTATGGTTAGAAGTTCATAACCAAAACAGGGGAGAACAAAAAAAAACAAAAGAGCTGTCCTGTTTTATTATAGTTATAATAACATAAAATGAAAATCTTGAATAAATAACGAAAAATAAACACTTAAGAGGTTTTTTCCATTTCTTCCGAAAAAGCGGAAAAAACCTGTTTTTTCCGGGAAAAAACCGGTAAAAACCGGCGGAAAAAACCGCCTGCGGAAGAAACTGCCAACCCTGTCCAGCCGTCATTCAGCAGTTTGAGACGCGATTGGAAGTTTAGTGGTTATGCAGTATTCGACAGTCGAAACTTCTAGAAGTGAACGGTGTTTTGGGCAGCGTTAGTAGATGTGAGTGTCAGGATGCACGCCAAAGTACAATAATGTTCAAGTGAAAATGTGTGGTAGAATAAATCCATCATGCGTATACTCGCTGGTATGAAAAAAACTTCGCATCTAGAATAAAGGCTTTCGCTCTGAATCTTTTGAAAATTATTTTAGTGTGACGACCTATAGAAATGTTCGGTATTATTAGTTATTAGGTATGTGTGGACTGATTTCCCCCGTGGCCCATATCGCGATATGGGCTGAAATACCATAAATTGATTGTACTGCGCGTGCGTGCGGTACGACGCCATTTTTATACGCCTGTTTCCTCATTCAACTACACGGTATTTCAACTGATCGTTTTCTGGATTGCTTGAGTTTACTATTTATCTCATAGTAAAACATTCAATTGACAATTTAATATTGTGTTTATAGTACAATATCCAGCCGATATTCAGCTGTTTTAGACGCAATTTGAATTTCGGTGGTTATATGCAGTATTTGACAGTTGAAACTACTAGAAAAGAATGGCGTTTTGGCAGCGTTAGTCATGTTAGTAGACGTGAGTGCCTAGGGTGCACGCAGAAGTTCAAAATCGTGTTTACCGATGAAGGTGAATGATTGAACTGAGATTTGTGCAGACAATAAAGAAGCTGAAATGGCTGAAGGAGGAGAAACCAAAACTCCACAGAGTCTAATGTGTCCTCTGTGCCGGGACACATTTGAGGATGCCAAACTCCTGAGTTGTGGACACACATTTTGCTTGAAATGCTTGGAGAATTATGATAAGGGTCACCGTGACTTAGATCACATGGTCTGTCCGAATTGTCAGAAATGTACCAAGTTTTCTGAGGACCGCGTACAAGGTTTGCTTTCAAATGTTACCGTCAATGGACTGGTCGATGAGTTACGTCACCAGGGAAACAAGTTCGGAAATCGTCAAAATTCGGGAAAAGAGATGCGAAACAAGATGGAAAGTCTTGTTGATCGGAGCACTAAAAAGAAAGCTTATATCAAGAGGAATATCGACACCATAGAGCTGCGCAGAGGTGAGTTGAAATATACTATTGAGAAACTCAAAGTTAAAATTCATCAGGCTCGTGATAACAAAATCAATGAGCTACAACAAAGGGACAAATTACTCCTTGAAGAACTTGAACAATTTCAGAATTTCCTTGAAGGAAAATTGAATGAGTCAAAAGACAGTCAACAACAGGTGATATCTTGTATCGAAAGTTTGGTGAAAGTTCTGGAAGGAGACAGTCTGGAAACACACAACCCCTTGTGTACGGAATTGGAGGAACTACTGAAGAAAAGGGTTGATGAGGAGTTATTAGCAGATCAGGTTCTTGACACTGCAAAGATGGCACAATTTATGCCTGCTGGGAATGATGTCCTGGGGAAACTGGTGAAAGAGAAAGGAGTCCTGAGTGTGGTGAAGGAGGTGGAGTTAACAGGCCATGCAAGTGGAATGGCAGCAATGCCTCATGAATGCGCTATGTGTATTGTGTTTGGTGCAGACTTTATCCATCATGGTGCATTTGTGTATCGCATGGATGGCAGGAAGTGGCAATTGCATCCACAGCAGCAAAGGGGCGTCATGTTTGATATTGCATTCCTGTCTGATGGGAGGTCAGTTGTGTCAACTGCCTATGACAAGTTGAGGATGTACAATGCGGATGATACACCAACTGACATGCAGTTTGTCATACCTCAGTTCTTGTCAGAGTGCTCACCCTCAGTTTGTACAGACCACAATGATAATATATTGGCTGTAAATGCGACAAGTAACATCTACATCTTTCGGCCAACTCATTCTGAACCAACAGCTATCATTCCAACAGGAAGTACAAGCCCCAAACAGATCTGTACAACAAAGTCAGGTACAATAGTGACAAGTACCTGTTGGACCACACCAAGTGTAGTGACACTGTATGACAGAGATGGTAATGTAGGCAGCACCATCACCAAACCTAGTGGAGCCCTGTATGCGGCTGTTGACAGTCGGGACAGATTGTACATTGCGTGGGTTACGCAGGAGGAGGGTGTCCGGTCACTAACTCGCTACACTCTTGATGGTATACATGTCAGAAACAAAACTGAGTTTCAGAATCTTAGATTAAGATTGGGGTGGAATAATTGGTGTTACATGCAGTGTTTGTCACCAGACATGATTGCTTTTGCCTGTTATGAGTTGTATTTCATCAAGGTGCCATACTAGCTAATTAACACATACCCAATTCTGGTTAAATCATACACTGTACCCCCAATACGTGTCAAGTGTCAGTTTGGCACAAAATGTGTGAACATCTGAAGAGAGTCGCATATCTATCAGAAAATCGTGTACATTATTCCAGTATTGTCAAACAGGAAGACAGTTTCAGTGTGTATTTTTTTTGCTTGAATTTCTTCTTTTTTGTGTAGAAATTTCAGAGTGGACTCAACCACCTGGATTGACAAATATTTTACTAAAATAGGTTTCAGGTAATTTATTTCGGTTAATATAGGTTTTCCCGGCCATTTTCGTCATAGGAGCGTATAAATGCAATATTCAATTTAGCCATTTGCCTTTTAAATTTGTCATTGGCAGTAGGTTTAAAATACTTTCCGTGCAGAATGGTCAATTCTCGTTATAAGTCGATTCGGCTAGCAAACGACGGACAGATGTTGGAAATAAATTCTTTATTTAAGAATAAATGAATTAAATAAATGCTTTATTTAAGAACAATCATAGAACTGTCATCGCAATTGCTCCTATTTCGTAATGCTCTGTGTCGGTGTTTAGCTGTATGTGTGTTATCATAGTCTTGTATCGTGTTTGTAACTGATTGTGGGTCTGGATAAATGTTTGTGATTATTTATGTACACTGTAAAAAGTGTATACAGAAAGTAATAGCAAAGATGTCTTAATAGAAAATATATGTGCGTATTATTGACATTAAGTGTTTAAAAATTGGACTTAAAAGTAGCCTGTTGACATATTATCATTCATCACGCAATTTTCAATATCATTGTACAGCATTTTTAAATAATTTCAAAATTGAGGTCCGAAATCAAATACTTTTAATACGTTGAATAAAAATTGATGATTTAGCGAATCGAAAGAAAGCCGCCTTAAAGTCCAAGCTGATGAAAGAGTCGCGTATGTTCATTAATCTAGAGTAAAACAACGTTTCTATCACCGTTCGGACGGCTTCACCAATATACCTATCTTTGACAAAAGCTACTTGATCTGGATGTATAATGTAAGATAAAATATTTTTAAGCCTTATTGCCAAAGCCTTGGAACCTATTTCAGATCTACATTCAATAACGTGATGGGGCGTCAATTTTCAATGAGTAATTTAGTTTTTCCTTTCTTTGCTATTAATGTTATAACTTCTTGTTTTTGTGATGTGGTTAGTTTCCCTTCTCTAGAGCTATAATTCATGGTTTCAACTAATAATGGTCCTAGTTTGTCCCAAAATTTGCAGCAAAATTTGACGAATATCCTATCATTTCCGAGAGATTTATTTTTGGCCATTGCAAACAAGGCAGCTGTACATTCTTCACGAGTTAGTTTTCCGTCACACATGTCTCGTTCAAGAGGTGCTAATTTAGGGGTAACGTTTGGTTTTAAAAAGGGACAATTCGTCATATCTTGTATTTCTGGCTGCTTGTACAAATCCGAGTAAAATCTTTTAATAAATTAATTAATTGAATGGTTATTTGTGAGTAAAACATCTTTATCTTTCAATTTATAAATGCATGTGCGTGCTTTATTACAGTTTTCTACGTTGAGAAAAAAAATTGTTTTTTTTTCCTCCGTATTCAACCCAGTTAGCTCTAGATGTAACAATTATTCCATGTGTGATATAATTTAAATATGTCACATAATCCAATTTGGCCTTTTCATATTCATTTACAAAGCTGTTGCCTTGCTCATCTATCACTTTTTGCAAGCGGTATAATTCTTTCTCTAACTTCTATTTTTCTTCTCGTAATTTTCTTGCTTTAATTATGCTATAATTGCGCGAAAAAGATATTTTATAAACTCCCATTTCGTTCGTAGATCCGCAAACTGTGATGCCTCGGTTATCCAACCGTCTAAATTCCGCGACATATCAGTGCAAAATTGTTCATCCTCGAACAAACTATTATAAAATTTCCATCCATGGCTTGGGACGTTTAGCAGTTTAGCTGGTTTATATTCTAAACACTACACAAAAAGTAAGTTCCCCCTTTTCAAATTACTATAACCTTTTAACAAAACAAATTTGAGCAGAACAAATTCATAGTCGTGTTCTTACACTAATTGACTAACTTCTGTGTGAAAATGCGATTGATCTGTCAAGTCATGCTCGAGTGAGCATGCATTAAAGGCAAAATTGTCGCTTTTCAAAAGTCACAGGAGTCATTTATTATGCCAAAATAACAGTATTTTTTTTTTGCGTTATTGATAAAATGTGCTCACTTAACCATGACATGGTTACAACCTCTTATGTTTGTAAAACATGTGCTAATACATTTTGCTGAAAAAATATCCGATTTCATTTTTTTCCATAAACTTGATATTTTACAGTTTCAAAATTGAGGTTGGATAAACATTTTAAATTAAGTACACTAAACCGTAATTATGTGGAAAGTGTCTGGTGAGGTGTTAAGGAGTCAAACGATAGTTGATTAACATAAACATTTTCCAAATCCTGTATCACAAATCCCCCCAAATGACACTTGTGAATTTTGAAAAGTGACTTTTTCACCTGTAATATGTGCTCACTCATGCATAATTTCACGGATCAATGACATTTTCACGCAGAAGTTAGTCAATGAAGGCAGAAACACTCCTGTCAAATTATTTTGCTTAAAATAATTTCGTTAAACAGTTATGGTATTTTGAAAAGAGGGGAACTTACTGTTTGTGTAGTGTTTATATCACGGACAATTGCAGAGTGATCGGTGTCGGGCCCCTGGTATGATATGGGTTTCCCGTATATAGTCTTGCAAGAAGTCTGAGATGAGCCATATTTCTAATCGACTTTGTATCAAAGGATGGAGCCATCTCCGTGTGTACCTCCCAGTAATACGATTTCTTAAACGCCAAATATCTACTACATCTAAATCGTTTTGAATTTGGTCAATTATATTTATCTTTAACATCGTTCAGTCTGAAAGGATTACCCCCGTCCTTGAGTAGCCTAAGTTAAAATTGCCTCCTATCATTGTAGGGTGAGTTTGTATATTGCCCATTCTTATCAATGCTTCACGTAATTTTCCATAAAAATGTAACTGATCTCTATGTTTGTCTGATGTAGGAGTGTAGATATTACAAAGATTATATTTATTACCATCTACATGTAGTTTGACTTGCAGTAGGATAAACCTTTCATCATCATTCTGAGGAATTTTGAGTTATAATATCATAATCGAGGCTTGAATTAAAAAGTATCATGACGCCACAGCTATGTAAGGTTCCATGTGAAAAGAATATTTTACCCTTCCACTGTTGCCTCCATTCGTTAACATCTCCCTCCAGGCTAAAGGTCTCTTGTAAAAAGGCTACGTCCACCCTTTGCCGCTCGAGCCACGAAAATATTTTAGTCCTTTTAAAATAGGATCTAATGCCTCTTACATTTAAAGATACAAATTTAAGTCTTGTTTCATTCAGAAAAAAATCCTTCCATCTAATCATATGATTCTATCCTTAAATAAGTACCATTGCCTTGTTTTGAGTTTAAAGAAATGGACACAAAATTTAAAAATTGGACACGGAAGTTTACTGATTTGACACACAACGTTTCTCCTTTAAACAAGTTTACTTAGTGATAACAAGAATGTGTTAGAGAATTGTTTACTCGCTAAACACTGTTTTACACTGTGTGTGCGGGTTTTTTTTCTCATTATAGGATGACAATTAAAAAAGGAACAATAATAAAATCCATATTTACCCCAGGAAATTAATTCTTTGTACACTTTAAAGACAGATGAAACAAAATGACATACTGATTACGCTAGTTGCTAAAAGACGACATTATTTTTGCACTCAAGAGCTCAGTAACTGTAACCGACGAACTGAAATTGTAATTGACGAAATTGCGCGAAAATAGTGTTAAGAGTGTGATCAGTTAATGTCACGGACGGAAATTTTCAAAAATGACCATTATTGAAAGCCTGAGGAAAGTTTTAGCATTATTCAGTACTATTCAGATAGCCTCTACAATAAATCATACAGCAATCCTTCATATCTTGTCATTTTATTCCTTAGGCCTTCAGTAATGGTCATTTTTTGAAAGTGTCCGTCCGTGACATTTACTGATCACACTCTTAAACAAATCGAAAATGTTGTTAAATTGGTTGGCAAAAAAGCAATTCCATAACTACAGACGAACATTTTAGACTCTTTAAAAAACTCTCTCAACTAAAGTGTTTTTTTTTCATTTACGAGATTTAATATATTCAATTTCTAATATCCATCAAGCGTTAGATGATCGCAAAATTATGCACAGAACATTTTTACCTTGAAATGATGGAAAAACTGTGTCGTTGCGGACGTACCCAGACAAATTGGATTTTATGACATCCGAATTTAAATTGGAAAACTCTGTGAATGGTGGAGTACTTTCCAGCAAATTAATTCTTTACCATTTCAATTAGATGTCAAATAACACAAAACTGCAATAATAATTAAAAAAATCGTCTCTTTTAATAAGGCATTAATTACACCATTTCTTTGTTACGGACGTATTACACGGTTTCCGTTACGAACGTACGTATTGACACTGTGTATAAAATCAGATTTTTTGTTCTAAGCCTCAAAATAAATATCCAAATATGCCCATTGTTGGTGTATAGGACCTGTTTGTAGTGTTCTAAGCAAATGTAGGCCTACTTAAAAAAATACAATATCAAAATTAATTTCTTATGTTTTTGATTGTTTTTTTTATTTCTCATATATTTCTTTGTTATTCGACCTTTTGATTACTATTGTTTTTTTCAAGAAATTTGTCTTTGACACTTTTGCAATCATAAACAACATATAATTAATTGATTCTAAGTGAGTAAAAACAAGAATAATCATGCATGTTTTAATTTCGGCTGAAATCACATTTTTGTATTGAAATTCTGCAATCACGTTTTTGAGCAATTTTTGGTCAAACGTGAATGTATAAAATATAAAATCACGTGTACCTGCGGAAGTGCATACCCGGGCATCACGAATTTGGTCTGAAAAGATGCGCGAGATTCGAAAGAAAAAAGTCGTGAAACATCTCATCCAGAGCTTCTCACAATGCAGACATATTGAATGAAACATCGAGGGGGGGGGGTACCGACCTGCCCCCCCTTTCCAGTACATTAAAGGTTAAGTTAACAAAAAAAATCCATACTAATTATTCATAATTTAATAGATATTAAGATGTATAAACAATACTATCTTTCAATTAATTCACAAATGGACATCAGAAGATAATGTTAACAAATTGTTCCTTATAAATAACATTGCTCATATAGCTCTGTTACGCTCGTAGTTGCGGACGTACAAAACAAGTGTACGTCAATACACTAATTAACTACATGTATTAAGATGTAACAATACTATCTTTCAATTAATTCACAAATGGACATTAGAAGATAATGTTAACAAATTGTTCCTTATAAATAACATTGCTCATATAGCTCTGTTACGCTCGTAGTTGCGGACGTACAAAACAAGTGTACGTCAATACACTAATTAACTACATGTACTTAGTTACCGCAGAGCAGACGTTCCTTCAAAAGTATTTTAAGCAAGGGTTATGAGCTTGCTTTGTATTAGTATTTTCCCTTTACTGAGTGTTAAGTTTGTTTGTTTTTACACAAAACTGTACCCTTTTTTGTTACGGACGTACATGACCAAAATGGGTTCCAAATTGATTATCAATACATAATAATTAAAAAGGCCAAATAACTTTTCATTGATATATTTCTATTCACTCTGCTATACTCTTCAAGCACAAAACATGAAGCAGTAAGTTCACATTTTCAGAAGAGAATATCTAACAGAAACAATTAGACTGCATTGTAGTGATCAAAATATGCCTCATATTTTCTCTCTTCTTTTGAAGGGATTTTGTGACCTTGCTCTTAGCATAAACTATTTTTACTATTTGATTTCTTAAAGTCCATATAATAAGCTTTCATTTCATGTGTCATTTAGTTTGGTTTGTTGAATTTGAAAATGTTGCCTACTGGTTGACATGTTTATGGACTTGCCCAAAAGACGAAGTTGAAATTAGCATTCAAATTGCCCTGGAATCACAAGACGAATCTGAAATAGTGTTCATTGTTTGGATGTAAACAGTTTGAAACTCGCCGGGTCTGGATGCGTGTTTATGATTATTTACGCACACTGTAAAAAGTGTGTTTAGAAAGTGTTAGCAAAGATGTGTTAACAGGAAATGTATGTGTATATTATTAACACTGAGGTGTTCAAAATTGGGCACCAACGTTTAGTGATTTGACACACCACGTTTTAGTGTGTGTCTCATGACAATTAGAAAAGGGAGAGTAATGATAAAATCCATATTTCTTTTCACGCTTAACAGACAGACGAAACTAATTGAAATTCTGATGAAGCTTGTTGCAAAAAGACGAAATTGTTTTTGCGATCGAGCGCTCAGTGACTGTGACCGATGAATTGAAATTGTGATTGATTGATTGATTGATTGATTGATTGATTGATTGTGTTAAACAGATCGGAAACGTTGTTAAACTTATTGACAAAAGACGGAGTTGAAATTTGCATTTGCACCAACCAAGCATCACAAGACAAATCTGAATTGATAATTTTCATTGTTGGATGAAAACAGTTTGAAAATGGCCGGGAAACCTATACTAAAACAATATTACTAATGTGTTCTGAAAACATGCAGAAATAATAGAAAATGAACATGAGTTAAAGTGTAAGATGATTCTTATTTCGTTCTAGAAGACTCTTCGAAATCTAAGTGTAACATTACGGAGAGCCCATGTTTAATTCCCTTATGTTTTGCTTCAGTTAGATTTAATTATACAGTGTACGTGATTATTAAATGAATGAACGTGCTGTATGTATTGAGTTAATTAACGCTTTTACTTTCTTCTCATGTTTTATTCATTTCAGTTATCATGATTACTTTTCCTGATTTGATTTTAGATGGCTCTTCTTGATTGAAATATACCATTTCAGTACAACCTCCAATTTCCATTAACATAGAATTTGCATTTTTTAGAAATATTTTCTGGGTCAGTTATATTCATTTTCAATTATATTGAAATAAGTTAATGGGTACCGTATATGCGTATACGTAGAGTACGACAAGTTTACTTATACTCAATGTATTTAACTATATGTTAGTAAGACAGTTATTCCTTTAAAAAAAATTATACATTATCTTTCACTTTAAAGGCCCACTTTCAATGAGTTGTTTTAAAAATCATCTAAATAGAAAGTAGTCTTAAACATCAATGTACAGAATCTACCCCCCCCCCTACTCAAAAGCATTGCAACATACACTATAACGCATACATTTTACGTTGAAGAGGTCTTTCTAAAATGATGTCCTAACTACGTTTATGATTGGAAAATAACAAATTATTTGAAAAGACATCAATGAATATTCTTTCTCGTTTCTTCTCCAAGGCGGAGAGATTATCAAATGCAGGCGCGCCCACGACAGAGGGGCTGGAACATTAAATTTGGCATTTTTTCTCCCCCCCCCATAGGGGTGGGGTGTTAATTTACACTAACATAGTAATTCGGTTTCATATTAGCAATGAAACGGTTTTGATACGGTTTGAAAAGACTTCCAGCAAACAAAAAATATCAATATGTTCCTCTAGAGGGGTCTCAGAAAGAAGACCACACCCCTCGAAGACGGAAGTGACCTCCTATCTTCATAAGACAGTGACAAGGAGGATAAGGCTACTAATTAAAGATGATGGCTTTCTCTTCGCATCATTATATCCAATGTACTGAGAAGTTTCATGACAGTAAATTTTGAGATGTTTACAATAATAAACTGCCTTTAGAATTGTGAAGGAATAAGAAATTATAACTTGAAGAGGTCTTGTTTAAAATACGGGGCGTTTGCTCCTTGCCGCTGTCTTATGAAGATAGGAAGTCATTATCGTCTTCGAGGGGTGTGGTCTTCTTTCTGAGACCCCTTCAGAGGAACATATTCACAGTTTTTGTTTGCTGGAAGTCTTTTCAAACTATGAAAACCGTTTCATTGGTAATATGAAACCGAATTACGATGCTAGTGTGAATTAACACCCCACCCATATAGGGAGGAGAAAAAAATGTAAAATTTTGTGTTCCAGCCCCTCTATCGTGGGTGCGCCTGCATTTGATAATCTCTCCGCCTTGGAGAAGAAAAGAGAAAGAATATTCATTGATGTCTTTTCAAATAATTCGTAATTTTCCAATCATAAACGTAATTAGGACATCATTTTAGAAAGATCCCTCCCACGTAAAATGTATGCGTTAGAGTGTATGTTGCAATACTTTTGAGTAGGGAGGGTAAATATACATTTTTGTAGTGGTGTGGTGTACAGACTGCCAGAGGTATACGCTCCATTTACGTTGCATTGTGTGAAATCTTGGTGTCCTGTTTATCATTAAGTCAAACGAGGGAGGTACTCCATTCTGTCTTGATAGGGGTCCATTAACCTTTAAAGTTTCTGCTTGGTGTAAATATTTAAGCGTTTAATTTTATATAACTCTCGTGCATACCAATGGTAGTCATTTCAGCTATATAATAAATGGAAATGGTACGATTGAAAGTACAGTAGTTCTCAATTTACCTATCAATGCTCTCCAAATCAAGTATATTGTTTAAAGTTTCTGCTGTAAAAGTTTTATAGTCATACATTTCCTCTTTGTTGTACAATTATCATCCCCCAAAATGCTGTAAAAGTGAAATTTGTTATGTGGCTTTCTATGGGATCAATTTCTATCATGGCGAGAGATTAATGCAATTAGGTAAAATGATACTTGTTTCTTCTCATTGTAAACAAATTCACGACAAACCTGCCAGAATGTATTCTCTACCTAGTGTATATATTTTGATACATGTATGTCTCAACTCATTTGTTTCTTGATTTTTTTTTCATACTTCTCCCAATCATGTCACTACCCTTTAACATATTGTATATATATGTAATAACAAATGTACTGTATTTGTTAAATAACAGTAGACTTAAAGTCACCCTCACCCCTGTAAAATTGTAAAATCTTTATTAAGATGTGAATAGAGTGACTAGACATATTCAGAGGATATTCAGAACTCCTGAAATTTAACCTTTCAGTGTAGGATTCAAATCTCATTCCAATGTGCAAGAGATCGTAATCATGGTAGTGATGTCTTTATTACACGTTGTGCCATTTCTACATTCCTAAATATCATTCGAGGTATGAAGTTTATAATGATGATGAAAGTGCATTCCTCAAAGGGTTTAGTTTTCCACTTCTTCCATAAATGTGGAAACCTATTACTTTCCTGGGACCCCCAAAATGGTAACAACCGTAACAATTGATTGTAAATGTACTCAATACACTGTTGGGCACTGACTTATAATTGATATCAATCGTAAGATAGATTGATTATAACTCAATATTAGATGGGGTCCAGTGTACAATTTTCAAGTTGCAGTTATACTCCCTGCCACTAAATGTACGTTTATATGTAATGAGAAATCTGTGTATCATTCATGATAATACATACATATATTCACATCAATCCTCATATTGTTTGTATTTTTGTCTTGTATGTGTGCGTGTTGTGTGTATTTGTGTGTGTGTATGTGTGTGAGGGTGTGTGTGTGTGTGTGTGTGTGTGTGTGTGTGTGTGTGTGTGTGTGTGTGTGTGTGTGTGTGTGTGTGTGTGTGTGTGTGTGTGTGTGTGTGTGTGTGTGTGTGGTCTATTAAAACAACTGGTGGTCTGGGAAGGGTTTTCGATGCCCCCTTCGAGGGTGAGAGAATTTCACATTCCCACTTCGAAATATTTTATTTTTAAATCAAGCAGGGCATAACAGTATGCATATAGTGTCATGGGGAATTGATATTGTAAAATCACCTAGTAAAACTACGGAGAATGGGTACGATTTGGGACCGGCCCCTCTATCTCCGCGTGAGAAAATTAATGTTTCTACTTCAGATTTTTTTTTATTTTAGCCGCCTTTTAGATCCCAAATATTTAACGTTAACGAAATTGAAAGTGTTGGAAGGAGTCACCCCTATCATAGTCAGAAAATTTCCATTATTTAACTTCCAAAAATACATGTTTTTCAACCTTCTTTGATACGCATATACAGTCATGGACAAAAGTTTGGAATATGTTTATTTCTTTGCGTAGCCCTATTTAAAAGTGCGGTTTTCCTACGAAAAATGATCAATTACCCATGCAGAACATTTCATTACTAAGTTCACACGAGCTCAACTCAGGGGTGGCGCCAGGGTAAAATTTTACGAGGGGCGAAATCCGTTGGGAAAATTTTGCCTGCCAAACAAAATATTTTACTAACCAAAATGCTAACCTGAACAGTGCCCGACAAGCTCGGGCACGGGGCCGACGACGACAAAGAGCATTTTTCCCGCCATTTTTTTTTCAAGCAAACCAACAACAATAGGTGGGCGATATTTTCGAAAAACAGTAACATTCCCCGTCATTTTAAAAATAAAAAGGGGGTGGAAGAAGCCCACCCTCTTAGCCCCCTGTGGCGCCCCCCAGGTCTCTACTTCAGGACAAGAAACCTTTTGCTGTTATGATTGAAAACTGCATTTGGTAGAAAAATATACTCCAAACTTTCGTCCATGACTGTTTTATATTTTTTCAGTCCATCGATCATAGTTTACGAAAA